>VTPC01086829.1:0-14879 GCA_011009095.1 Ignelater luminosus | reverse complement strand
GTTAGGCTAACAAAAAGGTCATTCAATTATATGATTAATACAATGCTAACTAAATATTTTTTTTTCTGAATTACAGTTGGCTGGAATGGTTCATTTTCCAATATTAGTAGAAATTGACATAGTATACGAATGATTTAAAAAAAGATAGATTTTTCACAGCCACCAACGACGCAACCTGGCGCTTCCAACCATTAATTAAGTCAAATGTTTGAAAATAGATTTCTAGGTGACATACGTATTTTCGTTTCTGCATGGAGTTTGCAACATTCAGTAGCTTTTGAGGCTCCTCGTTAACCTCTGTGACCGTCAAGGGTCATACGGATTAATGAGAGTGCGGCTTTGAAGTTTCTAATTAAATAAATATTCGTATCACTCTTTTATTAACGTACGGCAAAAGAAAACTATTAGGTTTAATAAGAAATTATACAAAGTTAGTTCTAAAAAACGAATTTAGCAAACTAACAAGTTGATAAAAAAATATCAATGAATGTGATGGAATCTATAAAAAGGTAGCTTAAGTCGGAAAAATAAATCAAATAAAAGATAAAAAAATCACGGTATAGGAATAACCGATTTTAGGTTTCTTCTAAGTTTTGGCAACATTTTAAGCTATAAACCAGCTCTGTAGATTATCGTCTTGCTGGTCTATGTATGATTATTCCACGCAAAGTCATTTATAATTAAACGGCATGCAAAACTTAAAAACGTTTTTCTTAAAACTTTAATTTTTTCTAAATACCGAACTGGTTTTTCTAAATACCATCCTTTAGATCTGTAAAATAAGATGCACTCAAAATGTGAAAATTGATTTTTCCGACTTAAGGTAATTTTTTGTAGACCGCATCACAAATAAATTAATTACCGTAGTTTGGGGCTAAATTGATAGTTTTATTTTTTATTTTGAGCGTAGAATTTTACTCGTTAGTTAAATTGTCATGTAAAATTAGTATTCCTATTGTCTTCGTATTTTAAATAGATTTCCGCACACACAACATTAACATAAGTCGAAATATTTGCAATATAGAAGAAAAAGAAACTGAACAATTTCATACCTTGTTTGGGGCGAATTTGATCATGCTTGTTTTATAACACATAAATGTTGCAGAAAAGATAGGATATTGATCAATCTGACCCCGATTTAAATATGTTAGTTGGTTTAGGAAATATTCTGCTGAGAACTAGTTGAGGTCAAATTGGTCACTAGTATGAAATTGATCAATTCTTAAGCGCTTTTCGATTACTACAAAAAAGACTTTTATATGCAAAATTTGCTTTATATTAAGACAACAAACGAATACATATTACGTAATACAAAAAAAAGGCACTCTTACATGGTATATATTAACAAAAACAAATATTAATCAGTATTGGAAACTCGGTGAAACATTATATCTCTTTTACATCAATATTATTTTTGAATGTGTAAATATCTTCACCATCACAGTTTTTTAAATCAGGATTTGGAAGAACAGCTATAATATCACCATTTCCATATATAAATTCGTTATTCTTTACAGCCTAGAATATATTTCGTGTGCTATTCACAGACTTCATACCCAGTACTACAATTCCTTCATCTGTTGATTCTTCAATTATTGCAACATACCTATATGTTGTCTTTTTTCTACTTCCTCCTGGTACTTTAACCAACAAATATGTTCCTTTTTCTAAATTCTTATTTGCTGAATAATATTCAGATTCGTCTCCGGTTTCTTCAGTAAGCTCGTTGTCAGAATCGTCGTGTAGTTGTAGTTCTGTTTCATCTTCTGAAGTTGATTCATTAGGAGCGGTTATACTTTTACCTGGCTCTACTTCAAGTCTTTGTCTTTTAATGTTCCGTCTTGAAGGTGTTGTTGTAAGTAGTTTACTAAAATATTGTTAACAAAATTATTGTCAATGTCATCTTCTCCTGGAATCTTATTTAAAACTCGTTTTGGATCTAAAGGTACGATTCCAGTGGCTTTAAAAGAAGCGATTAAATCTTTTTTAATGGCAAAGGTACCAGCTTCCCTTTTTTTTATCCATTTTAATTAGAAAGCTAGCTAGTAATTGACCAAAATATTTTTTATCGATTGATGTATAAGACGGATGTGACTGCTTCCATCTACATAAAGTTGACCTCCACGATGTCTTAAATGCTCTAAAAACACCCACATCTAAAGGTTGTATTAGATGTGTAGAGTTTTTTGGTAAACAAACAAAGGCAATATTGTTCTCTTCACATAACCGCAACACCTCATTGGTAAAATGGGATGATAAATTATCACCCAGCAAAACTTTCCTACCTTCTAGTTCTTTTGCATGAGGTAGAAAACATAAAGTGAACCAGTCACTAAATGTTTGGTCGTCTATCCATCCATGATGTGTGCAATTATATCTAGACCCTAATGCACAACATCATTTGTATGGAGGTAACAAATCGCCTGATGCCGACCCACACATCATTACAGAGGTAGCGCTTTTCGTAAAATTACATATTCTTTCTGGGTATTTAGTACCACGCCGAAAGAGCATCTTTTTATTCCCTGGGTTGTCTTGCAAATTTGTCTCGTCGTTATTAAATATGTTGCACGGTGGAACATCTTGCAATGTTTTACGTAAGTTGTTAAAGTAATCTGTTATAGTTTTTTTAGAAACAGAAGCTCGAGAACGTTTAATATTAGTAGCAAGTTTCTTTACAATTGCATTATTATGTCGTTTAATTAAAGAATACACCCAATCATTTCCTGGCAAATTATTTTTAAATGACGCAATAGTACGGCCCTGACTATCCAAATAATTTTTTGCTAATTGCCTTAGATCGGCTGTTTCTAACGGAAATTCCCATTCGCCACAAGTACTTGCAGCAGAAAGAAAAGCTTTTTTCGTTAAATGTAAAGACAGTTTGTCCTCCATTTTTTCTTATATGACGTCTATGGTACTTATTGTGTAGTGTACCATACGATATTTTGTATTCTCTAGCAGCTTTACGCAAACTCCTACCGCTTTCAATTACTTTTGATAAGGCCTGCTCGACATTCTCGCTACTGTAGTCTTTGTATTTTCTGGCACCTAATTATCTCTTATATATACGTACTATTGTATTTACATTAGTCTAAAATAAAAAACAAATAGATACAGCAATAGAAACAACAATCAGCTAAGTAAAAAATGATGGGGCCAAATTGATCAGTGATCAATCTCACCCCTCATATGTGATCTATTTGACCCCGCCATCTTAGTCGCAAAATTCCCGCCAATGTGTAAAGTTTTCCGCTTTTATAATCTACTATTCGGGTTAACGATAGATCAACTAAAACGTATATTTTGCGAAAATTACAAAAAATATTCTCAAATAATACTTACCAATGAAAGTTCCTAAGTATGCAAAAGGTGTCAATTTCACACTATAAATTTCTAATTTTTGTTTTACAGAAATAATTGACAAAATGATCGATACAATAATGCACGTCTCACAACTGAACCTTCACTCATTGAATGTAATAAACGCAAGCGCAAACAAAAGGGTAAATATGGTATTGTATTTGAAAATACTTGGCGGGGAACTAGTGATCAATTTCGTCCCCGGAAATCAAATTCGCCCCAAACTACGGTATACATAATTATTTAGATGCAATCAGTATTAATAAATTTGTAGCTTCCTAATATAAATTAAAAAAACGCAATTTCTTTTTAAAGTTTTATGTCTCTCTTTAGTGCTTCTGGATTTAGTTCCAGGTGATACCAATGAATTAAACTGAATGAAAATAAAACTGCCCACGATAATTTTACAAGTAGAAAGAAAGACAGCTACCTGCCTGTAATTATTATCAAAAACAACCAGATACCACAAGCAAATACGGCAAAATACCTATAATTACATCTTAATGCTAAACTGTGTTGGTGTGAACACATCAAGAAGAAAAGACGAAGTCTAGGAACTAAATAAATACAAAACAATGTACCGACTTATGGGCAGAAACTCTAAGCTATCAGTATATAGTTAGTAAACTGCTATTCTGCAAGCAAAGTCCTCTTGGACATATGTCATTCATCTATGGGGCTGTGCTGTATCAAGTATATCAGGAACAGTAACATTCACAAAACATTCAAATCCTTACTGTAACTCAAGAGTTTCAAAAAGCTTTCAACGTTAATATGTTTACTCCAAAAGCCACAGAGATCAAAATCACCGAGTTTTTAACCACAAATCTTCTTTAATACTGAGCGCTCGTGAAATGTAAAATCAATATCCTTGATTATGGGCGTGTATCTTGAAAAATCTAGACAAATTTAAATTTAAATATTTTTAAACGCAAAGAGATATGCATCTGTGGTGTGTCACGTGATGTTACTAGGTTACGATAGCCAATACTTTTATAAACATTCAATTCTGTCAATATTTTGTAAAGAAAATGGATAATTTAAACGAAGACGCTCGTAGAAAGCTTATGTGCAAGTCTTATTAAACTAACAGTAAACAAGGCAAAGCATTTGCTGTTAAATATTTTACTTTCATAACAATAGCCAGAAATACGGTCTATGTTATAATTTGGCAGAAAAAGAACTGCGTTGAAGAAGAATAGGTTGGGAAAGTCGGCCAAACACTGAGAGAGTTAGTTTCTCATGAACATGTGCGTAGGATCTCGAAGGTGAGAGATGTGGCATACGAAAACAGAGAAATACACACAAAAGCAACTGATGTCTCAGAGACCGCTGTGGTAGAAATTATGAAAGTCTTCTGAAGCCCACCAATAATCTGGATGTTGTTCTCAATGATAAAGCAGATTTTTCATTCAAACTTATATTTTCCAGCAAAACTTCTTGTATAGCTGATTGCTCCTTTTCGATTCTGTATCAACCAGGAGGAGTACATTAAAGAGTGCATACACAAGCAAGTAATACTGTCTTGAAGAAATCCCACTCCGATGGTCAGTACGTCTTTCCGACTTTGAAAAGTATGAGTTATAATACATTACTAAGGCTGAAAATGTATCAAATGTCCCCCATTTAAGACTTATTGAACGGTTTTGGTATAAAAAGAGAAGTTTACGAGAATAGGTGAAAAGCAAAAACAAGCACAGAACTTGAGGCCCAAATCAAATTCTCTCAATTCATGCCAGAGCATTTAAAGACCATGATGGAATGCATCTAGGCGAAAACAAAAGTTCGAATATCAAACCAGGGCATAAATCAAGTTAAAATAATATATTTGTATTGTATTTGCTTTAATTTGTAGTGCAGAAAAATTGCTTATTAATTGTATGGAGGAGGACATGTTTTATTTATTTTCCTTTTTTATTTCTGCTGTATTTCTGTTTAATAGATACAGTAAATTACTTAAGTTGTCCAAATGTTTAAGATACGAGTCATTGCTGATCCCAATACTACATCAATGCAGGGTCTAAACCTAGTATCTTGGCATTATTAACTTACATCTATTGTAAACGTCATGAAACTTTTCAGCTAGTCCTAATATATTTAGGTAATTAACAAGGCTTTTGTTAACTCTGGGATAAAATTGAGTTTTTGTTAATTAGAAATTATCAGCGACGTTTCAGCCATTAGCCGTTTTCATAAAGTCTGTCTGAGATATGTTTCTGCATTGTCTGTATATTACTAGCAACCAATCACAATATGGAGTAGAAATAGAATACAGTGTACATCTGTATTTAATTTTGACTGTATATATACAAAAATCCACTCGCTATAAGTCAATACAAAATGAAATTTTGGGTTTCTCGAGCACTTTCTATATAAAAAAAGTCTATTGCTAAAATTTTAGTAATCACAAGGTTGAAGATTTAATTTTACTTTTTAAAAGTGAGAAAGTCGTTATTTGTACCGTAGAATTGGATGATATTTTACAATGCCAAAACTGCTAGGTGTAGATCCACATAATGCTAGATTGCCTACAATCAACAATAAATGTTGAAAAAGAGGTACAAGCTGTCCTATTTAAAATAATCGAGTAAAATTATGTTTCACTTTTCTTGATCACCTTGGATAAGAAAGATCATGCAGTTAAGATTCAATGATTATTTTATTTATGATTGAATTACATAAAAGCGACAACTCTGTACGTTTTCTCTACCTTTAAAGGTAAAGAGTTGTTTTTATGTGATAATTAAGACTTCACTACAAGAATGGATTATATAATTATACCAGGGAGTGGCAGATGCTTAGAAAACGAGATCTGCAATTATTATTAATTTAAGGAGGTTTTTAACAAAATTAATACACGAGTGTCAATAAATCCAAATTTACTAAAAACAATGATAAGATAATACATAATATGCAGATAACAAAACTAAGCATTCAGGTGCAATTTTAAGTTACAATATTAGTGATAAGGGACCAACAAATGTCACGGTTGATTCTATAAAAATATTACTTGATAACATTATCAAGTTTTAAGATTAGGTAGTTGTAACAGCAGAGACCTACATTGAAACAGTTTTAGTTTGAACATAAAATCAACTTTTTAGAACTTTTACAGAATTAAAATTGTAAATGTAATTGCGAAGATTGGTTTGTCTGAATCTACTCCTAAGAGGCAGTGCTTACTTTTAATATATCTTTTGTATAATATTTACAGATAACACTTTTTTAAATTCTTTTGTCTTTTATTCCAAATTAATTTTACGTATTTGTTTCAAAAAGTTTTCATTATTTCATAATGTAGATTCTTTCCGGACTATGCTTTTTATCAGTGTTATTATACAAATAATGAGCTTTGAGATGAATTATTTTTGTCAAACACAGATTTTTTTCTGTTTGCATTTTTGCTCTGTAATCTAATAATTTTTTTTGTATTTTTATACTGAATTTTGTTTTGTTTTTCATATTTATTTAGTCTTATTATTTTTAAGGTAAACTTTATGTACCTTCTCATTATTTGGGCTTTAAACCATTTAACGATTAATATAGTCAAATGTTGAATAAATTTGTACATAATATCATGCTACATCAAAAATTCAGTTTAAAAATGTAAAACCACCAGTTCATAATATGTATTGATTCCGTTACTCAAACTAAAGAGTAGAACTAGGTTTTTTGGGCTTCCGTTAGTAATTAAGTAACAATAAGATGTTTACATAATTCAAAATATCTCTTAGATCTCTGCAGTGTTGAATATTATCTAATTTACTTTTCTTAGAACAAATAAAACAAAAGTGATTTTCTAGTTTTTTTTAACATCACATTTAAATTACATTAAAGAAGAGGACTCTTCAAAAATGATTAAGAATGGCAATCACTTCATATAACAAAAACGAAAATAACATTTATTGAAATGAACTATATTGTAATAAC
The DNA here is from genome assembly GCA_011009095.1 of Ignelater luminosus. Classification (NCBI taxonomy): domain Eukaryota; kingdom Metazoa; phylum Arthropoda; class Insecta; order Coleoptera; family Elateridae; genus Ignelater; species Ignelater luminosus. The sequence continues at coordinate 7,586 of VTPC01086829.1, read as the reverse complement.
GTAAAATCAGTAATTTTGTAAAAGCAAAAAGGTTCTGTTATAGGACGCATTAGAGATGCTAACGATACTTCGATACTTTTCAAATATCGATATTTACAGCCAAAACGATCGAATTTTGATGTACAAACTTGATGCGATATCGATACTTCAAGAGCAGTAGCAAATCAAATAAATTTATCAGTTTGGGAGGCAACGCCGTGTTATACAACCAAAGAATAATAGAAAACTCACGTGCACGTCGGCGTAGTTCTTTAATCAATGATACGATATGGCTGTGTTTGCTGCCGGCTGTCTACCGATGCCGTTTGAAATTCAGAACTCTGAAATAGCAAAACTGCAGATACTTGGTTGGACTTATAAATAATAAAATAAATTCTAATATTATCTCTGAATGCTGTGTTGTAAATATTATACTTAGGTACATAAACATAACTGGAATTAGGGACTATTAGATCTCCTAAAGACAACACAGTAAATACACAACTTAGTTTGATGCTGAAATTCAAATTTATAACGTATGTTTTTGGCAGTTTTGAAAGTCATTCCGGGCAAGCAAATACTGACGAATATCTGAAAGTACTTCAAATCTTGATTTTAGTTTACAGATAATGTAAAAATTACGTTGACCAGTTGGTCGACTTTAAAAATAGTTATGCATTCTCGCAGTGTCGGACTGTGGATATGAAGGCCCACCGGGAACTCTACGAAGTGGGGCCCTCGGACAAATAGACCTGCAAATGTTAGAAAATGAGAAAAAAGTTTTGTATTTTTATTATCTCTTCTTACTGTAAAAAAGCTAGATGCAAATCAAAATAAAAGCCCATCTTGGTCATACCAATATTTAACATGGAATCTTTATGAAATGAAATATACTTTCTGTCCCCGAATTAACTTTATACAAGAGAGAAGACTTTTTTATTATTGGTTTTAGAGCAAAATGTCATTCTTGATCGAATTTTTCGCTTGTTCAGAAATTTCCAGTAATAGTAATAAAATGTTGATACAACCAACAGTAATAAAGAGAATTCTAAAAAAACATTATTATTGCAAGAAAAAACGACTAAGCTACAAATTTGTTAAAAAATCGTGTTCGCTGTTTGCGTGTGTAGGTCAAACATGGCATTCTGATTTTCGAATAAATTTGGAACTTATCTAGTCGTCTTTTCATGTAATAACAATGAATTTCTTAGAAATTCCTTCTTTATTGATAGTAGTATTACCAAAAATCTTATTAGGGACTTTTGGAACAACCAGGAAATTCTATCAAAAATGGCATTGACTTTAAAACCAATAAATAAAAACGTTTTCCCTCTTGTGAATTGAATTAGGGGAAATACAAATAACATCGTGGTGATAAAAATAAACAGTTAACCACTTTTAAAGTAAAAGATGAGAGCCATATTTGTTACTTATCTTTCCGAGCGTATCAATGATGTTGCTGTAGTTTATATCAAGTAACAAAAATCGCTCTCTACATTTAATAATCTAAAGGTCCTCAATCTCTCTTGGCTTAACAAGGACCTCAACCTGGTTAAAAGAATCTTTGTTTTGCTAAGAACCCTTTAAGATGACACTTGCGTGCAAGATAGAGTAAGGAGATACTTGTAGCTCACATAAAGATTAGAATAAGCCGCTGTATGAAGATTATATAACTCCAAAATTTTAAAGCAGCATATAAAGTAGCCAACGCAAGAACCATCTTGGTAAACAGTTTGTCTGTCCAAGTCCAGATTTTCATCCTCACTGTCGGCATCGCTGTCTTCAAGATAAGAATCCTCATCACAGGAATCTTTCAACAGATTATTCGTCGTGGAAACACTGGGTGACTGTTTTAAACTTTCGAAATTGTGAGAAAAGCTGATGAGTTCATCCATTGTTAAGCTCGGGTCTAAGCCAGTCAACTTTGAATTGTTGCGAACGATTCTGAATTTATATTTTTTGCATTCCGGAGTTCTTTGGAGTGGCGGGGATCAAAATAATAAAAGCTAGTGTAAGTGTTCTCATAGTCGGTGTATCGGTGTTTTAAACTTTGCGTTATTTGATTAATAATCACTTTGTATGTGTCTATTTCAAATTTTTTAGATGGTCCTTGTTGGCTGATTGTGCTGCTTTCATTGAAACATTCTTCGCCAGGCATTTTTTTAACTTTCCTTTCTCTTCAAACAAATCGTTTCCATTTATTGTATTTATAAACTTATTAACCGTGCTAACAATTCCTGCAAAACTGTCGTGTAATTGTTTAACTTTTTTCTTGGCATTTCTAATAATATTAAAAGCTTGATTAATATCAAGACCTTATGTTTGTAAATAATTCGATGCTGGTGTAAGATGTTGAAAACCGCCTGTAACGGGAAGATGCTCAAAAGTATGCACAAGTCCCGTCCAGACCAATAATAGATGTTAAATCCCGTAGCTCATGCCGCAGATGGGGTGGATTCTCAAATGAACTTACCTAGCCGCACAAAGAGAAGCTCACCGATTTCCAAAACTCCTATTAAACTAATAGATGTTCACAAAAGAGGGCGCCAGCAGTCGTAGATCGAAGGGTTCTGATGGTCGGTCACGCGACTACCCGTGAATCCGACACCCTGTATATAGGCTTCTTGCGAAACCTCACCCTGTGTGTAACTTACCTCGTGGAAGCTTTATTAAAACTCGCTTCAACGTTTCACGATTGAGACTCAACACAAAAAAAAACTGTATAAACACGCGATTTGTCTTAATCAATTTTGACAAGGAAGTCCTCTGAAGACTTCCTTCTTTTTCAAAAAAAGATCCAAGAAAGAAATACCAGTTTAATATTTACTTCCCTCTTGAACAAAGGTATCTGACCTTTAATTGAAATTTAGACTAAGCACCACCGTGCTTTTCTATAGCCAAACGAACAAAGTAACGAAATTAACGCCGCTTAGTCTGGACCAGAGATCCACTTACAAAGAAAACAAAATGTAAATAATCGACCTTTCTTACATTTATTAAAACGATAATAAAAAAAAATGAGTTAAACACACATAAACAAGAATATAAAAAAAACAAAATAACACTACGAAAGAATATCAATAAAAGGTATGAAGTAATTTCTTCACTGGAGAACAAAGTTGATAAACAAATAATGAGAAAATAACAATAAAAAGAAGTTATTGCAATAAACAAAGATAAATAATTCTGTTACGTTAAAATTTCAGTTAAAACAAGATAAACTTGACAATGAATTTTAAAATAGCAACAAATAAACTTTACATCTAGTAACAAAAAAAACCAGTAGTCAAAAGTTATTAATTGTGTTGCAATAATTTAACAAACACCAGCTAAAATTACCTGGGAACGTTCCTGTTACAAATTAGTTAAAAATATTACTCGTAAATATTATAATTCAATGAGACGATACGAAACTAATCTTGCCTAAGCAAGGTTTCCGTATGGAATATTTCACAAATTCCACGTTCTCCTAGTCTTTTATCAAATGAAACAATCATTAAAACTCCAATAACAAAACAAAACAGGTCTTTCTTATTATAACGGCAATCTTTCTTCCAGGTGATATGTGCAGGTCTCTGATTCCCATCGACAGCAGCTCATTCACGTTTGCCTGGTGCAAAATTCCACGTTCTAGCCGGATCCCACCAATGTTCAAGGAAACTTAGATTCCAAAGAACAATCACTTTTATTAACGTTGACCAAGAAACACAAGAACAAAATCCAAGTGTTTATACACAAACTTTTAAAATAACTAAAACCACTTTGAGTCTCAAACGCTCTTTAAGTTTACTTAGTCCATTCGGATCACGGAGCTTCCAAGATGTACAACACACACACAGTTCAAGTCTTTACGAGGCGGGCAGTTTCTGTCCTCGACAGACCCTTTAACGTTGCACCAACAAGACCAAAATTGTTGCGTTTCTACCCTCTACAATTTTTATTTCCTGGGAAATACCAGCGTAACTGTAATTGAAGCAAAAACGCCTCCACAATAACAAAGCTTTCAAAGCACCGCTTTTCGGTAAACAAACCGGCTTTCCTCCGTGAATAACACGACAAAGACCCGACGAAATAGGATTTCTCGAGTCCGATCTCTCTTTTGCTAAGAGAATGGCTTCAATTAAATTCGGTTTGTAACCAATTCGGATTTGTAGGGGGTAACGCCGAAATTAACCCGCACGTTGGTTCGAATACGCAGCTATCAACGTAATGCCTATTCTCTCTGTGGCGCAATGTGTACTTACTGGAGTGGGGTTCAAAAGTCAGATGCACGCCCTAACAGATTTTAAAATGCAGAGTCTTATGGACCAATGGAAAATTCCACTTCGTAGATTTACCAGCTTAAACCTGACTCAATCGAGACTGTGTGACTCCAATTTTTGCGACTAAGATTCCAGGAATTTTATATTGGAAAATAGCAAAAGGCACGTCTACCGGAGCCCAGAAGTCGAGACCACAAAGTTATCAATTCTTTAGAATAACATTGTAACAAACATTCGTTTATAGAATGAAATAATTTAAATATTACGCGCCAGGAAAACAAATACCTGAACGAAATTGAAAGACAGGGGCGGATTTAGTGCAAATTTGAAAATAACATTACACGCCATAAAGGTAAAAACTAACACCAATGTTTCATAACTTGTCCAAGCATCTAACAAGCTTCTGGCGTGCGTCGGAAGAGGTTCTGCCATCGAAGTCGTCACTAACAGAAATTGTATGAAGCACAACTAAAAGTATCGAATATAATTCATTTTCTTGGTTGTTAATGGACCCAAATATTGTTTGCAAAGCTTTTGCTTTACTCCACCAACGAGTGTTACAAATTTTCTTTAATCGCCGATTTGATTTCCAAGCCGGGTCTTCCATAATGCATCCCTTTTATAGGAATCAGTCATAAAGGCCCTCGTTCTGTTCAGTAATCCAAATAAATTTTTACATTTCACGCAACTTTCTGTGATGTCACATACGACTAGATTTAGAACGTGAGCGTAACACAATGTACATAGGTGTATACCTATGAAATGAGACTTTTTTTTCAATTTTAAACGTTTATTAACAAAAAATGGTTACAAATTTAATCTTCAAAATAATAGCCATCGCTAGCGACACATTTTACCCATCTCTCAGGCAATTTGTGAATGCCTCGCCAAAAAAATTGGCCGTCTTTGGCCGCAAACCAATCATCGAGCCATTTTTTGGCTTCTTCGTGAGAATTGAAGCGCTGCTCGGAAAGTGCGTGGCCCATCGATGCAAACAAATGATAATCGGAAGGCGCCAAGTCTGGTGAGTAAGCCGCATGCACCAGCGGTTCCCAATCGTACGTCTCCACCAATTCCCGGGTCGCTCTTGTTCGATGTGGTGGTGCATTGTCATCAAGAAAAATTACTTTGTGACGCCGATCGGCATATTCTGGGCGTTTTCGGTGTATAGCGCTGTCAAATCGGCCAATTGTCGTTGGTAGCGTGCACCGTCAACTGTTTCACCTGGTTTTAATAGCTCGTACCAAATCATACCATGCTGATCCCAGAAAACACACAGCATTGCCTTGCGGCCGAAGCGATTTGGTTTGGCCGTTGAGTTTGGCTTGTGGCCGGGCGGACCATACGATCGTTTACGCTTGGGATTGGAGAAATACACCCATTTTTCATCACCCGTAACGATTCGATGCAAAAAAGACTTCCTTTTGAACCGGGAGAGCAGCATTTCACAAGTGGTTTTTCGGTTCTCTTGCTGCCTTTCAGTCAGTTCATGCGGCACCCATCTTCCGACCTTTAAAATGATGCCCATGTCTTTCAAACGTTTGCAAATGGTTTTTTGGGTCACTCTCAACTGCTCTGCCATCATTTCTTGCGTGTGACCATCATCTTCATTCAACAATGCTTGCAATTCGGTGTCCTCAAACTTTTTCGGTGGCCGGCCACGTTCCTCGTTCTCCACGCTAAAATCACCACTTCGGAATTTTTCAAACCACCTGAAGCACTGTGCTCTGCTTAGAGCATGTCCACCGTAAGCTTCTATAAGCATTTGATGAGCTTGAGAAGCGTTTTTCTTCAATTGATAACAGAAAATCAACGATGTCCGCAAATCGTAGTTTGAAGGCACGAAATTCGACATTTTTAAGAGCGAAAAAAATGCGTTGTTGTATGAAACATCACAAACAATGAATTGAATATTGTTGACAGATGACAGACGAAAAAAATAAGACATTTGGGACAGTTTAAAAATACTCCTAGCGACATCTGTGGTCTAATAGCTGAAAGTCTCATTTCATAGGTATACACCTGGTATATAAAGAAAATGTGGTGGTTCTTAAAATTTAATTTCAAGTCTCCGCTTTCTACGGGTCTTCGTACGTAGGGGGGGCCCTTGTTCTGTCTATTATATGCAAAAGATTGTAGATGCGGGGCCCAAAAGAGGCCGTCTCGAGAGCCCACCGGGAAATTTTCCGGTGTTCCGGCGGCACAATCCGACACTGCATTCTCGCTTATCTCTTTGCTATAAAATTGTCAAGTTAGAATCAGTGCACCCTGCAGCAACTTTATATTTTTGCTCCTTTTAGCACCATACATCAAAAAATATTTTCTTGCACAAATATAATTTTATCTAGTATTTACAAATTTCTGTATGGAAGAACTGCATTTGATTGCTCGTTCTTGCCGCAGGAGATTAATTACGCGGTGTCTTATTACTTTTAAAAGTAACAAGACAATACCTTATCTTAATTTAAAGTTTCAGCAAACGATAACTGCGTTAAATCTCTTTTAGACAAAAGTATATCTTGGTGTTTTAGAATTCTAATTAAGAAACATTTTTATCTATTGTCCGTCGAGTCGAAAGATGAGAAAAATAGCTGTGAGAAGAACTTTATCGCTTTGGATAACTTACTTAAATGATTGAATCAAACCAGGTGGTTCACAAAAACTAAACGAAACCGGAAAACGTGAGCAATATGAAAATTCTGAGGAATTTGGAAAGATACAACTACCCAGACAGTTGAAAATATTGTCTTGTTTGTCCAAACCTAACTATGAGGCCGTACCTGGGTAGAAATCGTTTTAAAAGTGAATGTGCAATCAAAACTGTTTTAGGGACTGGACAATATACCGAGAAAGTTTTAGTGTGTACCAGAATTACTTAATCGAAATAAGTAATTAATGATGAGCTTTCTTAGAGCGTTTGTTAGGATCATCTAAGCTTTACTATACTGCAGTTTTTATGTATTTGAAATACCTAAGGTAAAGGAACGAATAGTGAACGTCGAGAAGACCAAATATCCAATTCAGAGCTAGTCTGTCCAATACAAAAATTATTAAAAATGTAGAATATTCCAGAAGTGCATGCCAAAAGGTGTTTTTTCCAAAACTAGAAAAACAGTCTTTTTACATGTAGGGTTCCTACGTTACCGAGATATAACTCATTAAAGTTTCCTTTAATAGCAATATTACGAGGGCTGTTTGACGGAAGCGTGACTTTCCGCTAGATGGCGCTGATATCGGTAAATCGAAAACATTAGCATATACGTCAGTCTTTTAGAGGCTTAACCTCCAAATTTCATGCCAATCTGTGAAATAGTATACATTTGGCAGTCATAGAAATCAATCAAG
>VTPC01086827.1:0-15622 GCA_011009095.1 Ignelater luminosus | reverse complement strand
GCTAAAATTATTACAATTTTAAATTTGACATAACTATTCTAGGAGCAGCTCATAGGATAAAAATTATAGTGGTCCATATGCTTCATAGTAGCAGATTGCTTGCAGACGATACTCGGTGTTGTTCACTGTTAGAATTTCCTATTCTATTTTAGTTATTTATAGCTAAACCATTTGTTATGCCACCTGTTTATATTAAAAACTTTAGTTATACTCAGTTCCTGTAGCACCTTGGGATTTATTAGCAGTTCAGGAAAGTAAGTAAGTTCGCGAAAATTTGTTTTAATTCTAAGATCTGTTCGTTATAATAGCTTCTACGGGACTCACTATTTTTGAACTACCTTACAGCCCAGGAACTCCGCATTAATCTTTTCCTGGCAAAGTTATTGCGGTGTGCCGCAATCCCCACAAATACAACTTGGAGCAGTCGTCGAGCTAATAGAGCCGGCCGATTTTCAATGCAGCACAGCAGGTAAAATGAATAGGATCATGTGACGATCTACAATAAATTGAATTGTTAATTTACCAAGTTCGTAACAAGAGTCTTGAAAGGAACTTGAAATGCAAGGTCCAGTTTCTCTCCTAAAACATTCTTGTGCTTGATTGTGATGAAATTCTTTTTAAATTCTTTAGTTTAAACAGCTGCTATTATTTCCATAAATCAATACATTTTTATCGTATTTCATTTAAATTTCAATTTTTTTCAGAACAGATTTCTTTGACTGATTATGCTTTGTGAGATTATTTTTTTATTAGTTACTCTACCTTATAGAACACCTTAAAACAAAACTAAAGGAAAAACATAAATACAATTATGTTAATTTCACTTCTGTCATCCATCTACTTGATTGTATCCAAATGGAAAATAATATTAAACGAAGGAGACTTTAAATGTGACAAAATTTGATATTAAACATCAGTTTGTGATAACATTGCAAAAGCAGTATACTTTGCAAAAGTTTTAAAATTTTTACAGTTAAGTCATAAAGTAGGCTAAAAAGAAAATTATGTTCAAGTAATAACTCAGAACAGGTGATAGTAATCATAATCACATAGGAACAAGTTTGCTACCATACATTGCATTCAAGTTAAATCAAGTTAAACAATTTTTTGTTAGGAACTTTTTCTACAGCCTAGTTTGTTTGTCAAGCGATTTTTTATCTATCTGAAAAGATCTGTAAAACATTGCTACTAAATGTCAAATGGCATCGTTATTTAAATTTAAATGTTTCTTTTGTTTACAATATACGAAGAGAACTGGAATAACGGTACTATTATGTTTAAATCAATTTTAAATCTTACTCGATACGAAACTGTGATGTATTGGAGATAAATATGTAATTTAAATGAACTCTAAGACTAGCCCTAAAAAAATCAGAAAATAAATATATTAAACTTCATTAGCTTAGCTTTCACAAACCTACCTCCAACTGCGCTTTTTTACAAATGTTTACAGAAACTTAACTGTAACTAAACCTCTTAGTATACCAAAAGGAAAAATACCCAATAAAATGCTGAAAGCCGACTTTGTCATGTGTGAAGTGGCTTGTCTTGGTATTGATGAACCCAGACCCTTGGAGAAGATAGAGTCCCAACGTTTTGATTATCTTTGTGGTCTATCAAATATTTGATTGGTTTAATTGAAAAGCAATCTTGCAGTGAGTTACTTTTACTGTTTTACTTCAGTAAACGTGGATATCTTCCTAACTTCAAGGCAGCACATAACGCTTAAAAATGGTGCACCCACATAACATAACATCAAGTCACCATGTCAGCTAGAATGAAATCTTTATTAAATTAACTTCAAAGAACCAACTAAACAATTTGCTTTTAGAAACTTTTCGTGATGGAAGTTCTATACAACATAATTAAAAACATATTTGCTAATTCACCTTCTAATGTCTTGCCAGAGTCTTCAAAACTACCTCGATCTCTAGGTCAAGTTCTTTTCGATAGCAATGCAACAACCTCCGAGTGAAGAAAGAAATAGAAGCATTGAATATAGGCAACCCTTATGACCCTTTCACAAAAAGGAAAAGCCCTTTTACACAGTAACACTTTATGAGTGCTTTAATAAGATTAATCTAATTTTAATCCAGTTTTACTATGGTGAAGTATGAAATTATGAAAAAACATGTGTGTATGTATGTACTGATAATATATCAGTCGTCATTTTGCAATGCGCCCGGCTAATTAGAAAATTATCGACAACTTTCTAACTAGCCTGATATTTTTTAGGCTCATTGTAATGAGCCCGTACACCTTTAGGCTAGTTAGAAAATGCTCAATCGTTTGCTCGTTTCATCCAGACTTGTTGCAATAAACCTTGTCACTTGCCGACGTATTGAAAAGAGCGGCGTTGCAGTCACAAAAGCATGTCGAAACGCGCCTTAAGGGCACGATAGATGGCGAAGAGTTCCTCTCCTTCTTCTGCGCAGTAGCAGTTGAATTTATCAACGATCGTGCGTTTTCGTTTTATGCAACATTGTGCTTACTGCTTTCTTCAATAAGCCGGGTTTTTCAAATATCCTAGTGACACTGTGTGTTACTAAAGGGTTTTCCAATAAGAGGTGTTATTTTGAATAGCCCGCTATTTCGGTAGATGTCACTTTTGAAGCTATCATTTTTTGACACTTGACAAGTAGAAACTACGCCATTAATAAATATGGAACGATACACGCTTCAACAACGCATTGAAATTATTAAAATTCACTATAAAAATGGTGAAAATTTGGCAGAGACGGTTCGTAAAACTCGAACATTTTTGGGTCACCGTGAAGCACCTTGTCGGACCGCAATACAGAAATTGGTGAAAAAATTCGAGCTCTTGGGACAAGTTAGTGATGTGAAGAATAAAACCCGTGCACGTCGCTCAAGAACAGCCGAGAATATTGCTGTTGTAGCCGAAAGTGTTAAAGAAAACCCAGGTTTGTCCATTCCTCGTCGTTCTTTGGAATTAGCCATTCCACAAACGTCATTACACCGTATTTTGCATAAAGATTTGGGTCTTAAGGCTTATAAAGTCCAGTTAACACAAGAACTCAAGCCGGCCGATCATCAACAACGTCGTGTCTTTGCTGATTGGGTCGTTGAAATGCATGAAAATGATCCAGAATTCCATCGAAAAATCATTTTGAGTGATGAGGCCCATTTCCACCTCGGTGGCTTCGTCAACAAGCAAAATTGTCGGATCTGGGGCTCAGAAAATCCAAGAGTTATTGTTGAAAAGTCTCTCTATCCTCAACGTGTGACTGTTTGGTGCGGTTTATGGTCCGGCGGAGTCATTGGACCTTACTTTTTCGAAAATGAGGCTGGAGCAACAGTTACGGTGACTGGATTGCGCTATCGAGAGATGATTAACGATTTTTTATGGCCGGAATTGGATGGTATTGATCTGGACAACGTTTACTTTCAACAAGACGGCGCTACGTGCCACACAAGCAACGAAACCATTGATCTTTTACGGAAAAAGTTTCCGGACCGTGTTATCTCTCGAAGAGGTGATCACAATTGGCCACCGAGATCTTGTGATTTAACACCTTGCGTGAAAGAGAAGGTCTACGCCAACAGCCCAGCGTCGATTCAAGACCTCAAAGATGGAATTCGTGAGGCTATCGAGGACATAGGGCAGCCACTTTGCGATTTGGTTATGGAAAATTTCATGAAAAGGATATTGTCCTGTAAGCGTGGTCGTGGTGGTCATTTGCCTGATGTTATTTTCCACTATTAACGGCATACCTTCCTCTTTATAATGAAATAAACATCCGATCATTTATATTAAAAAATGGCACTTTTCTTTGAATATCAAAATAACACCTCTTATTGGAAAACCCTTTATTTCATCTTGTTGCGAACGATCATTAACAACTTTCAAAATAGTGTGGGGCAACATGGAGGACTGTATGGTGGACAATACGCAGGACTTTAATAAGAAACTGAAATAATATAGTAACAAGAGTGATGATGTGATTAAAAGGCCATGGACTAATGTAACCGTAGAAGAAGCCATCCGTGAAATTCTAGATTCAAATAATCCTGAAAAGAAGAAGACTAGTATAGTCCCTGCTCACTTTATTACACTCACCCCAAAGATTTGCTTTTTGGAATTCCTGGTTGTATTAAAAGATGTATTCGAGCCTTGAAAGTATTCATATGTCGCTACACAGACGGTTGTATAACCAAATTTACTTTGTTTGGTAGATAAATCAGTCGATAGAGTTCGAATTGAAATCTCAAAAAGTGGCTATTTACCTGTCGATTTCTCAGCTAGAGCTAGTTGCGATTGTTAATAAAAATAAGTGTTTTGCTTTGAAGTTTTGCCAAATTCGCTGCAGTGATTTCAATGTAAGTATTTTTGTTACTACAGTGGCGTTATTTGTAGTTTTTATTAATCTTTAACAAAGAAATCAGCCAATCATTCTTCCATTGGAATTTTTTTAGATGAGCAAATGTAAAAATGTTCCATTAGATAAAATATACTGAGACGTATACTAAATACGGTCAAACAGATATTGCAAACCAATGTGAAGTATTTCAATCGTCAGTTCGGCGTTTAAGCCAAAACTGCAAGCGAACCAGCACGTTGAAGCAGCTCGGAATGGTTATTGTAGTAGAAAACAGTAACACCTAGAAATCGACGATTTTTGATAAATCTTATTGTAGAGCATAGAAGAGCAACCCACTGTGAAATCAAAAACAAACTTCAGGAGGCAGACTACACTGCATCAGTTGCTAGAGTACGAAGAAATCTGTATAGCATGAGCTTCAAATATTGACAGCCTGTTAAAAAGCCAAAATTAATACCAGCCATGGGCAAAAAGCGATAGACTTGGGTCAACGTAAATAAAGACCTGTCTGTCAATGATTGGCAGATAGTAAGTGAATAAAAATAATTTTAATTGGGCCCTTTATTGTTATTATTGCATGTTTAACAGGTTTGCTTTAGTGATGAGGCAGCATCTCAAGTCATGAATGATAAGTCCCAGTTTATTCGGAGACGTCCAGAGGAAAAGTACGATATGGACTGTGTAGTCCCGACAGTCCCACTTCTGTGATGATATGGTCTATCATCAGTTGGAAGGGATTGGAAAGAATACAGGAACCATAGGGCAGGATCAATATAAAAAGGTTTTGCAGACAAAATTAATCTTACAGATAGAAGAATGGTTTAACAGTGGTCGTAAGGTGTTCATGCAAGATTACTTAAAACATTTTTAGAAGAGCAGAAAATACCTCTATTACCATGGCTCGGGAACTCACCAGACATGAATCCAATTGAGAATCCTGAAGCGATTGGCCAAAGAAAATATTACAAACAAGGTTCAGTTGATGGAAAAAATAGTCCATCATTGGAACCATAATGATAACTTAATAGACATGACAAGAAGCTGCATAAATAGCATATCTAGTAGAGTGAATGCGCTAATAAAAACCAAGAGCGTTTGACAAAATTTTAATAATTTAATAATATGTTTATGTTAATGTATATATATTAATATAAATTATTTTTATACAATAAATATGTAGAAAGGTCAAAATCATCTTTTAATGTTATTGACATATGGTTAATATGTAGGCAGACAACCTGGCCAAGCAAGTTCTCTTGACCCCAGAGCCTGAACCGCCCTTTACCCACTAAGCCGCTGCTGGTCTCGTAAAAACCATAATCAAGCACTAGATGTAAGAGGAGCAACATACTGCAGTACGAGATAAAAAGTACGAAGGTCTAGCATCTCCTGATGGCCGAATACCCCAGAACTTCCCTCGGAGTCGTCAACGTCGGGATAACAACCGGCCACGATTATCTTCAAAAACACCTCTATAGAGTAAGATGATGAGTGAACACCTGCTGGATTACCCCTCTCTTTAGGATGTTCGCGACCAACTCAATCTGATCAACAACCACGAGAGGCCTCCTGAAGTAAGAAAAATGTCTTCCTTTTATTGGATAACGCGCCACAGAATGTCCTAGTGCCAACACACAATCGGCGTTGCTAAAAAAAAGCATATGGCTAATATAATCTGTATTAGTTCTAAAATTGGAAAAACCAAAGTCTAATAACATGAGCAGGGACTGTAGGTAATATAGATTAACTAGAAAATGCGACACAATGGAGATAGATGAGAAAAGAGTCTTAATTAAAAAAGTAATGAGGAGCCTGCTGTAGTAATTTGAAGAATACTTCGACGCGCTTCTTCAGTATCATCGCGGCACTGGACATGGACAAGATAAAATACAGCTTGCGTTGAAAAAGAAATTTTATATTCCTAGCAAATGAAATTTTTGTATCGCTTTGTAGAATGTGTAATACCAAGAAATCTCAACTATACAGCAACATTGTTGTACGATCAATCACTACAAAAGATTCCAATCTTCGAAGTCAAGTTGATTTGGTCATGTAACGAATCTTGTCTTCTCGCCCTTTAAAAACAAAGCGTGCTGCTGACGTTTGGAATTGCTGAAGATATTTGTGGACTTTGGTGCACCTCACATCTTGCAGAGCGATAACGAGCGTAAATTTACCGCGAACGTTATCAAGAAACTTTCAAGTATGGCATCCACAATGAGGATATTGAAAACATGTTACGTGCTTGGATGGACAATAATTGAAGTACAGATTGGGCAATAGGTTGCAGTTTTGTTCGGTGGTAAATAGACTCATCAAAACACAGAGTTATAGGACCAACAGTATTAAATGATATTGACAGTAAAGAAAATTCGGAGCGGTTTAAAGACGGTTACAAGAAAAGAGAAATGGCAAATAAAGGAGGAAAAAATCAAGTCGCTAGCTGAGAACAAGATATGTGTTCTACTTGTTCACGCAATTTGAATGAAACATCTTTTGTATTGTGCTCTTCATGTTCTATGAAGATTCACATAACTTGTTGCCAAAACATTGCTTTAACCTCTGGGGAGACTAATGCTGTTTATCACTGCGACATTTGCAGCAGACAAGACAAAATAGTAACGGGGCGTCAAAAAGCACACGAAGGCCAGAAGAAAGCAGTGGAGAAAATGATTCAAACTAGTGGAAAGAAACTGAAATAAGTTACAGTTGGAGACTTTGTTCTGTTCAACGTCCCGAAAGTAGACCGTGGCCCGTTAGATTGTCTAGATTTAATTGGGAAAATACTTAAGGTGGAAAACAATGTTTACCAAATAGGAACAAAAAGTAGCATTATTAGAACATGTTTGCTAGACGTGACCTCCAGATTTCTGGTACACAAATTTTTTGACAAAGATCCTGCGCGAAGCTGTAGCCAACGAATCAAAGTTTGAGACCAGCGGTATAGCAGCTGCAAATGTTCAGTGTCAAAATTCAAAATCAAACAAAAAAAGTGCGTGTGTAAGAAGGTAAATCAAATGTGTTCATCGAAGTGTCATAACAGTTCACCATGTGGAAATAAATAAAGTTAAAATTTTTCATATAGAAAAAAGTACGATTCAGTCTTTGTAATAATTTGTTTATTAGAATTAATACATGCCAACTATTTAATAATAATTAAAATTTTTCAAACAATTACGATCGTTGTTCAGATTTTTAAGTTACCCCTTTTTAACCCAAGTAACTCATAACTAATTCATATGTTCTCAGTAAGGGAAGAACTCATTTAACAATCACTTTATCTGTCATTTTTAATAAGCCTTCACTTCTTTGGGCTTATTGCAATAAGCTTGAATGAAACCAGGTTGTTTAAGCAAACGATTGCGCATTTTCTAACTAGCCTAAAGGTATATGGACTCATTACAATAAGCCTAAAAATATCAGGCTAATTAGAAATTGCATTGCAAAATAACGACACTCTTTGCAATAAGCTGGATTTATCAATTTGTCTACGACATATCCATAAAAAGTAAAAATTTCTAGTAGAAGCTTAAGTCCTTTCACACCCATAAATTCAGTACCACTGGTTAATAGCCGCACTTTTACAAGCAATTCATTCTCATGACACGAGATTATGTATCATAAACAAGAACAAAAGATAACTTGTTTCAACATTGTTCGAGCCTTATAAGAAGTTGATATTTGTACTTCAACACGCTTAAACAACTGTTCTGCTGAAAAAGTTTTCAATTTACTAGCATGAAACACATCTAGTAAACTAAAACTAATGTAGAAGTTTCCAAGAAGAATTTGAAACGATCAACCTCTCACCAAAAGGTCAAAGAAGACAGATTTATGTATGCGTACTGCAATTTCCGTTTAGGAAGTTTTACATGGAAACCAGATTTAGATGTGTACAAAAGTAATTTTACGACACAGAAGAGGTAGGGGGTATGTAAAATTTTACGAATGCAAATAATCAAGAAGTGTCATAAAAAGGATCATTTCCTTGACCTAGTAAATAACAATTTGAATTTCTCATAACGCGTTTATGGCTTGCGGTAAAATATTTATAGATACGGCATTATTTAGTAATTACGTTTTGTTACATTTCTAGCTATGTTGAATTTCGTGCTGTAGTACTGTTTTTATTTTTTACAGTAGCTTTAAAGGAATTTACGACTTTTATACAAAGTAAATTTGATGTTTTCTGTAAACGCTTGACTGCTCTCACTACTAAATGAAGGAAAACAATTTCTAATTTATTTTGGATTAAAATGTTGTCTGTTTCTTGTTTTACAAGGTAAAATACACCTTTTAATATGGATTTTAATAATATACTTTACATATTTATATTTATGAATTTCAGTCTGAGTTATTTTTAAGAAAACAATAAAACATTTACTCATATGTCAGCATTTCCATTTCTGCTCCGATGCCTGCATACATGCATCGCAGAATATTACTACATATTTATATATTTTATTATATTTGTCTAGCAAACATAGATAAAATATATGCAAAATATATGTTATTCCTTCCATTTGAATACTTTGCTTATTTGATTATCGATAACCGATAAACTACCATTATATAAGCTTTATACATGAATTACAACCACAGTTAAATGAACTGCGCATAAATCATTATATCTACGTATAATACATGACTGATTCCCAACTAATTGGATAGTATCCACGCAAAATGACAAAAAAGACAAAAAAAGGGAATGTACCTATTTTTACTTTTTACTTTTTGCGTGTTATAAAATTCCTGCTGGCACGCAAAGCATTCCTTACTACACAGGAACTCTGTTTAATGACTGAAATAGTTTTCATACCCTGCAAAGTTCCTAATTATTTGTGGAGTTTATTCTTTTTGTCATGCAGATATTTGAAGATGTCGACTCAAATTGAAATAATTAAGGTTAAGGTTACATTCTTTTAACTTTACGTACATCCGTTTGTTTAACAACCAACGACTTAACCATTTAACATTATTTAGGTAGTACTGAAAAGGTGGTCATGCAAACAAGTTTTTTTTGAGCTTGAAAATCGTTGAACTCGTAAGAGATCAGCTACTACCAACTTGCTTTTGTTTTTAGTAAATGTTTTAAATCTCATTAACTATTTTTTTCAGAAAATTTGAACCAATCAAATTAGTTTATTTTAAGAAAAATGAAAATCAATTATGAGAAAAAAATAACAGCAACTTGCACTGAGAATTATCGACAGATTGCTTGTCATTAGGCGATGCATTCAATTCATGATTGTAAATCTGTTTATTGAGGTATTCTGAACATCGTTTAATGTGTTTGCAAAAGTTATTGAGCTTCATTAAAATGCATAAATTAAATATTTTTTATAAAGTCGTTTTACTTTCTCAAGTTTAGAATCATGTCCGTTCACTCCATTTACTTTCAAATTTATAATTTAGGTTCGATTTTATTTGGGCATAAAATGTATTATAACGTAAGGTTCGTTATTATTTTATTTTACTTTTAGTTCATTTATAGAGATCTGGCATTAGATTTCTTAATAATCCTTTGGTTATTTATTTACGTTGTAAGACACTGAGTAATTTAAATGTTTTTAGTTTAAAGCATTTAAGATTGCTCAGTTAAGAGCGTTGTTTTACTTATGTGTCTTTTTGAATCAATCAAAACAATCAAGTTTGTTTCAGGCTATTTGAGAAGAGTACAGTATGAGTAGGTTTGAGCTGTTCTGGTAATGCTAACCTGTACTAAAACGCTTCTGAGAAACCTATGTCTACTGTAGACGTCACGTATTTGCCATTTTCATATTGTCAAACTTGTTGAAAACCGAGCCAGCGTGGTCATTGAACCAGAGAGTATTTTTCAAGTTTATCGAACTATCTTTTCCTAAATTTTTTTATGGTTGCTGTTCGCTCAGTTTTGACGAAGGTATTTTTACCTATGACAGTACTGGACTAAATTTTATTTGTGGCAGTGAACCTTTTAGTTAATCCCCGCCCAAGTCCATCTTTTGAGCGAGCCTGCTGGCACTTTACTTTTTTATTTAGTCCGAGTCACAAACCTCGAGTTTACCGTAATAATGTTATTCTTTTCTCTTAAATAATTTTTAAGTTTTTTAAATTTTTTTTTTAAATTTTTGGAGACCTAAGTTCCATTTTATTCAGTTGTACCTTTAAGAATTGAAAAAACCTTACGTTTAGCTGACTTGAGGAATTAAAGAGCCATCCGTGATAGGTATAAATTAGTTATCTCTTACTACTGCACTGTGTACTAAAATACTGCAGTATATTGTTGAATTCTAAATCTAATTTTTGTAAACTTGTACAGTCTAATTCTATTACAAATCAAGTCAAAGCTTCACCAGGACTGATAGCTCCAGTTTTCCGGCTAATGAACCATTCCCACTATGAATGCACTATTTAATTTTTGATTGTACATAACCACATTTTATCACGCTTGGTGCATTTGGCCTGTTGTTATAAAGTTATTTAAAGAAATTCAATTTCTACAGTTTTCTCTCTGTTCAGTAGATTGCAGCATTAAAGTATTACAAGCAGGGCCGGAGAAAGGCATATGGTGAGTATGGAGCACTCCATACTTGAGATTTTTTTGAATATGGAGTTCCATAGCTAAAGATTTCGTATTTTAATCTTCAGTTTTTATTGATTAACATATACAGGGTGTTTGCTAAACATACGGAAGAAATTCAGGGGGTTGTTCCTTGGGCTATTTTAAGATTGTCAAAGTTGATTGCATTTGATACTTAAACTTTTGTTAGTGAAGTTTTTTAATATGAATGGCTGTACAAACACCGAGATGACAGATATGCATTTTATGTCTGGACTTGCCAATGGGAATTCGTTAGAGGCTAGGCGGTTGTACAGTAAACGATTTCAAATTGTGATGTTCCTGTTAGGAAAAATGTCCAAAGTCTTCATGAAACAGGCACATTTAAACGAAATAAAAGACCAAGATGGCCAACAACAGTAACAACGGTAGAATTGGAAAAAAATGTGCTAAACATGGTAGAGGAAGATGCAAGTACGTCTACCAGAAAAATAGCAAATGCTTTGAATGTGAGTAATAGGACTGTGTGGAAAATTTTGAAGCAAAACGGCTTCAATCCATACCACATTCAGCGCGTTCAAGCACTTATTCCAGCTGATTTTTCTCAACGTATTGTATTTTATCAATGGCTTCTGCAAACTTTGGTTCAAACCCCTCAACTAGTGGCGCTAATTCTTTTTACTGATGAAGCAGATTTTTCCAGTAATGCAATTAGGAACTTCCATAACAACCATGTGTAGGCTGATGAAAACCCACGTGTGGTACTTAAAGATCGTTTTCAATATCAATTTTCATTAAACATTTGAATTGGAATTGTGGGTGACTGGATAATTTCTACCAGGAAGACTTACCAGTGAGGTGTATCGAAAGTTTTTGGAAGAATTACTGCCTGGGTCCTAGAGATGTACCATTGGCAACGAGAAACGTAATGTGGTTTATGCACGATGGTGCACCAGCACATTTTAGTCTGGTTGCTTGTGAGTTTTTAAACGCAACATATGAAGATGGCTGGATTGATCGAGGTGAATCTGACTTACGGCCTGCTCGACCCCCAGACTTAAATCCTTCGGATTATTGTGTATGGGGGTATTTGAAAACGTTAGTATAGACTGCTCCAGTAGAAAATAAAGAAGATTTGAAAAATCGGGCAGTCGAGGGGTGTAATGCAATAAAAACAACCCTGGTATTTTTGGAAAAGTTCGACAGTCAACAAGGAGAAGATTGGATGCATGCATCCTAGCTGGTGGTAGTCCTTTTAGCAGTTTTTATAGATCAAGAATCTTCACATGTAATATGGATAAAGTATTGTTATTTTCTCTAAAATACAATACATTTACATGTGTGTAACTCCATACCTCGGAAAATCATGTTCCGCCGGCCCTGATTACAAGATAGGAACATTTAGTTTTATGTTTCTTTATTTTTGAATTGAAACCATTTGAACAGCGTTTATTCGAAGTTCAGAACTAATAACCAATAAGATTCTCAATTGAAAACTTTTTAATTAGGCAAAACTTAGTCTGACTAAATTTTTCTTAACTTCTAGTGGTTTCCTTATTAACCATGATTATGCAAAAAAATATTTGCTCGTTTGAGTTCAACTTAACAGATTAGTATTGCTAGTTTTAGAGCTTAAGTTTTTAAAAAGGTAGAGATTGACCTATTATTTTTTATAGAACAGCAGAATTGGTAGTTGGGTGAATGCATATTAACGCAGCTCAAAGATCAAAGTTGCATCTTTCGTATAATTCCCAAGACAAAGTGATATTATGCTGTTCTCATACAAGTATATTACTTAGAAGCTTTGTTACGTCAATATTACATTTGAATATCGCCAATTTTTACAGTTAATTTCTTCTTTTTATGTTCCAAGGGCACTTTAGGCTTGACATTCTGTTCGAAGAGTAAAATTCAGTGTACTGGTCTTTTACTACCGCATTATGAATGTGATAATTTCTTCTGCTGTCTTAATGTAGCGAACTCAAGCAAAAACATAATGTTCGCTCCTAAATGTAAAGTTTCTATAAATTATCTTGCAGAAATCAACTATACACCAACTTCAAACAAGGCAAACAGTACATTTCTTGCAATAGTTTGTTTATTATAAATCCGCAAACTTTCTTTATATCACAGTAACTTAACAACGCTTCAAAAACCGTTAGGATATTAAAAACAACAAAAATTCTACTGGTTGTAACGCTCAAAAGCAGAAAAAGTGGCTCAAAACGTCGGAGAAGAGAGGGTTCTCAAAGTAACCAAACACTGATTGAATTAAAATTTGATAAATAAACTCACTTATAAATTTAGAATGACAAAATCGGTATGCGCGCCAGGAGTCATGCCAAAATTACCACATTCCCTGGTGTGGTTCCTCACCAGAATACACTCTATACATCTGGATAAACAGAACGCCCCCATAGCAATAAACACTCTATATTTTGAGCTCTCTTTAAACTGACCATGAGAGTTTATAGTATCTTAGGTTTAATATATTTCTGCTTAAACAGTTGGTAGCGATTTGCTCAACTTAGCTTACACGACAAATTACACAAGGCAAACAAACGATGGTCGTCAACCACTCCAGTTCGTAGTGATGAATCTAAATTTTGCTCATAGAAGAAAGAAGGTCCACGTATTTGGTTCACAATACCTGTACAATATTATCAGAGCTACATTACCTAAAAAGAGAAGAAACAGTAATTATAAAATACACTAAAGTATATCCATACTTGACTGTTTATTGATAAATAAAAAAAGGTTTCATGAAAGAACGATAAGTTTTGACAAAAAAACAACACAGTGTACGCCCGAAACTATAAGTATCAATAAAAGGTTAATACTAACATCAAACACAAGATTTTACTGTCTGATTTACATATATGAAAAAATAAAAGAAGCGAAAGGCTTTCATTTAACAGACAAACGATTAACTTACTAAGATTATTGACCCTATCTTCAACTTTAACCTCGGGTACCCGTCGTTGTAAAATTTACATACAAAGCTACCTATTGTAATGATATATTAACTTCAATGTAATGATTTCCACAACATTTAATTATAGTCTTATTTCATGGGCCGAAATTGAATTTTATTTATCAAAATGTTAAATTAATGTCAAAAAAATGTTTGCTAATTATAGGTTAATGGTTATGACATTAACTTGTGTCAATGAGATTTGTCAGCTTCTATTATGAATGTCAAGATATGTTTGTCGAAAAAATTTATAAATTGATAATGATCAACTCATTCAAAGAATTTTTACATTTTTTTTTATCTAACTATACTAACCACACAGTTTTATTATTTTAACTTTCTTCCTTTTTTAGTAGTTAAGATTTTACTTTATTTTTTATTTTATTTCTAATTATACCACCTATAAACTTTAGTAGGTCCTCTTCCTTTTCTTGGGTGTCCCTTGTTCACCTTTATAGCACTCAGTCTCGTCTTCTCACAATTTTGCACTATGTATCTCATCCAATAATTGTTCACCACAGTGAAATTGGGAACGCGCACCAAGTCACTCTACTCATTTGCTTCCTTCCTCATTTTTCCGTTTACTGTACTGATTCTTTCTTCATTTCCATTTGGTCTCTCTTTGTCGATGTTTTTGTTTTGTTTTAGTCAATTAATGATAAATAAAAGTCCATTTATTTGGTGTACCTTATTTTATTTTATTTTTGATGTACTTTTCTTCTGATAATATGTCACATTGCACATAAACCGCAATAAACATAACAGAAACCATAAATATAACAAATCTTAAGAACCATTCACATAAAAATCTTAATAACCATATACATAAACATCTTAACAACCATATAAATAACGAATATTAATAACCATTTACAAAAATAATCTTAATGGTCCATATACATTTCTTTTTTATTATTACTTCTTTTCATTTTTTACAAAAAAAGACTTATTTCACAATTCTCTATTTTTCATTTTTTTTATATCTCTATCAACAACCACACCTAGATACCCCTTTTTTCAATTTTTCTTTTCCACAAACTTCCCTTTTTTCCTTTCCTTTTTTTATTATCTAGCCGCCCAACGTGGGGCAAGTTAGATAAAAGGACAAGTTAAATAAAGATCCATATTATAAGAAAAGGCAAGTCCAAGGGAACCCAAAATTGTACTAAAATAACATTAGTTAAAAGAATAGTCATTTGTATGGAATTTGTTAATTGGTTTAGAAACTATTTGAATAGCAAAACAAAATTTTTATTAGTTTGATTAGAATTCATTAAATTCTTGAGTTTTACATTAAAGATATTTTCATTTTCATAATATTTTAGACGTAATTATCATTTTGTGAGTTGTCTGTTAGTATTGGAAAGATGTCGAAGCGAGGTAAATCGGTAGATAGTAGAAAAAGGGATAAAAGAGAGGAAGAAAATATTGAAATTGAACAGATGGAAGAAGAAAGTACAGGTATGGAGGAGACCATGGGAGATGTTGAAAAGGGAGATAAAGAGCAAAAAAAAATAAGACAACAACAATCAGATTTACTTAAAATATTATTAGAAATGAAACAAGAAAACACAAAAAGATTTGAAGAGATTAAACGAGATAATAACACAATAGTGCAGAAATTTGAAGAAATGAAACAAGATAATATTAAAAGATTTGAAGAAATCAATCATAATCAAGAGAAAAGATTTGAAGAAATCAAAAGAAAATTTGAAGATCATGAGAATAGATGGGATAATATTGTTAAAAACATGAGAGGTGAAA
>VTPC01086826.1:0-12390 GCA_011009095.1 Ignelater luminosus | reverse complement strand
GCACACGATGATAACACCAACTTCCCTCAGGAACGCCTTCTGTCGTCTAACACGGGTACTTACTGAACCGCTCTCGTATATTCACAATAGTTTCTTCTACAGAAAACGTTCTGTTACTGTGATGTTCGATTTGTAAAAAGTCTTTGATGTGATCTGAAATTCAGTATACTGAAGAATTTAAAGGATTGGAACATCAAAGGGTTAAAGGAATAACCTCTTTCGCGTTTTAGAGATAGGGTTTCGCAAGGGTCTGCGCTTAGCATTATTCCATCACTGTTGTTAACGATTTAGTTTCTTAGAGCCACACACCAAGCAACTCTACGTAATACATATGTACGTAGATTGCTCAGTGTACTATTATGAGAAGAAACGTTACAAGAAAACATAAACATAGTCTGTCGAAGACCTTAGTGAACATGGCGACCCCATTAATCAAAGTCAATCGAGTTATCTTTGATAGGCAACTAATATTTAAAGAATACGTTGACGATTTAAAAATGCAAGAAGTAAATAAAAATAGTATGCTTCAAAGATCCATTATCGAATATAGTTAGTACATTTTGTTTCAATTTCTCATTAACTTTGAACATGCAATACTTGATATACATATATAAAAATGCAATTTTTATCCAAGATCTGATTACGTATTTTCCATTGATACATACCATTTTAACTTTATTGAACGCCTAAAGTTTACAGCAGTCGTAAATTTCAAACGTAATATGCAAAATTATTGACCGGAAAAAGTTACATAAGCCGAACTACTTTTTAAACTAATAAAGCGTAATAATCGTAGTTTTCATGGGGATAAAGCAGAGTATTAGAGTAACGAAACAATAATTAATAACGTGAGTCAGTGGAAGTGAACAATAGGAAATATATCTTAACATCTTGACGAATGTGTTGTCTACACCTACTAGGTGACTTTTAACTGCTTCTCAAACAACGATGATTTCCGACGATCTAGCAAATGTCTTGAAATAAAATTAATTTATTGCCTTTTTTGTGCTTATGACAATTACGTAAGAAACCGTAACATTTCTTTTAATAAACTTGAAGATTTTGTAGCATACCTACATACTTATTATGTCATTTCGTTGAAGAGCATAAGAAATTAGGAACATTTGGAGGCTGAAGCATCAATGATGTCTTCAATTAATTCTACTTATAACTGATTGATTGTAGGAAGAAACAATGTTGGGCTAATTAATACGTTGCCTATTAATGTTTGAATTATAATTATTACAAATTGTCATAGAATAACATATTATTGTTCCAATTTATTTTAGAGTCCAGTTTATAAATTTTGATAAAGAAAAGAGATTAATCATACATGTTCGTTTAAGGTCATAGAATTTTCCGTTGATTTATACAAAAATGCTGCAATACTCGGATTATAAATTTTGTTAGCTGCCATTTTAAAAAATTGGTTAAAAATAATTACATTTTTATCTAATTTTTAAAATGAAATGTGGAAATAGTTTTTATGCATAACTACCTAATTCCAGGTGACAAATAAAGAAATTAAACAAATAATGATGCAAAAGAAAATAAAACAATAAATGATTAAACTACTTATTCGTAATATTACCTACTGTTAGTTTAGATTTTATTTATTTATTTCTGTTTTCTGTTCGATTTCATTTAATTTTGTGCCACTCCTCTATTTGCATTTTCTAAATTTACAGTTTTATAAATATTAATATAGCGTTCTATAATGTATAATGAAGTTATGTATGTTTATGCTACGATTTTTCTTAACATTTAGGAATTTTAAAGTAGCAAATAAAAACTGCTTTAATGGCCAAATATTATAAAATATAAATATTTTAAGTGTATATCTGTAACAACAACTAGATCAGTTGTTTAAGACAATCACTACAAATCTAAAGATATCGAGTTCAAAACCTGGCGAACTAAATAAATAAAACACTTCATTTGAACTATATAGAAGATAGATTTATGTCAAGAAAATATATAAAAACAAACAGACTGCATTAAAACAAATTTATAGGCATATGTTCTTTAGTTTAATTTGATTTGTGATTTTTGGCAATTTTTCATAATTTAATGGTAATTAATTTATAATAATAATAATAATAATACAAATTTATATTTATCCTATTATTTTTTTAACTACCTAAATAACTTTCAGAATTTCCAATAACAGTGTAGTACCTATCTATCAGTAAGCAAAACCTAAAATAAGAAAGACATTTAATTAGGTTTATAATTTATAAGAAATGTTTATGTCAACTCCATGCCAGGTGGTACGGTAAAGCAATAAAAGATACATGCACTCTGCATGCTAATAGAAAAATTGTTTATAAAACAAATTAATTGTTTTCTGATTATTCATCGTTTATCAAATCCATTAATTTGTAAGCAATGAACGTGTTGACGAAATAAAGCCATTGTAACTGCTTTATTACACTTGTAACTTTGAGGTAAATCAAGCTGATAGGTTGTCAATAAGGCGTTTTAAGGCATCATTATCTTGCTTGAAAACAAAACCACAAAGACTTACATAGGTGTAACGTGTGTAATTATCAGAGAAAACGAAAGAAGAGATTTTATTGATTTTTTAACTTTATGGATGCATTACGTCTCATAATTCAATATTGTGTGATGATGATAAGAATCATAGAGATTTTAGCAATAAAGATAGCTATAGTTTGTAGAAAAAAAATAGATACCAATTTCTTTAATGGTGTCTGTAGACCAAAAAACGTAAAACTTGGCAGACCGACCTAGAGATGATAATGCGAGTATGTAAATCAAAGAAAGCAATTAGACTTCATAAATATTGTTGATATGATAAATGTTATTACAGGGCACTATGTCCAATACGGGTAAAATTTCGGTCATGGGTATTTTTTGATCTTGGATGACAGAATGGGTGATTCTAAGGTAAGTTTCAACAGATTCAGATGTAAACAATTTTAAATAATGTTCGGTTTTTCTCTGGTGATTTCAACAGTTTTATTATTTGCACCTTTATCTCAATACCTGATGAGGTTAAATACTGATTTTTATTGAATTCCACTGGATAATTCCAGAGAAAATAAAATTTTTGTTAATCAGAAAGGTCAAGTTTGAACTAGCCTGGACACTTTCGTCATAAATATATTCTGACTTCTTTCTCAGAGCTGCTGCTTGATGAAAATGCTGAGTTTGCTGGAGTGTTAGTACTGACTCAGATTTTTGCACAAAACGAGACATTTTCTGTGATGCATCAAACGCTGTCCACATCAACCGTTAACGGTTTCTTTGGTGAATGCTCATAGCTTTTCTTGTGCACTGTGAGCGTGACGTTCAGTGGAGAAGACGCTGTCCTCCAAACCCGAGGTTGATGTACGTGACGAGATTTCGCCTGAACCAGATAGGGTGCTCGCCTCTCCTATACCCCCTAGCACAGCCTACATCAGCCGGGGCACTGGTGGACAGAACCAGGTAAACTCTGTTGAGGCGAACTATCATGGAACGAGGCATCCATGATCTAAAAGTAAATAGAGTCTTTATTGGCCTAGGGCCTCGCCGCCTGTCGCCTCCTCCGTGGAAGTAGATACACAAAGGGTTTATTTACGACGGTGGACTCTTTCCCTTGTGGCTGGTTCCACTTTATCAAAAGATTAAGATGCAAGTTCTAACTTCCGTCGCGGTAACAATTTGAGTATATTGAGTATATCTCCTAGCCGACTTGCTGCAACTAGTCAGTTGTAGCAATAGAAGGTACTACAAGAGATAAGGATTGTTTTGGTTAAATAGTACTCTGCGCCAACCCGCGCCCAAAGTATCCAGGCTAGGCCAAACTTGACCTTTCTGATTAACAAGAATTCCATTTTCTCTGAAATTATACGGTGGAATTCAATGAAGATTGGTATTTAACCTCACCAGGTACTGTGATAAATGCTTAGATAATAAAACTGTTGAAATTATTTAAACTTGTCTACATCTGCATCTGTTGAAAATTACCTTAGAATCACTCATTACATCATTCAAGATCAAAATATAGTCATGATCAAACTTTTACCCAAATTGGACATAGTGCAGGGGATAGATAGCAAGTGGCAAGTAGTGGAAGTATTTGAATTTTCTATACAGTGTGAATAAAAAGTGAGGAGCATCGATACTGCAACTTTTATTAGTGATTGTACAAAAAAAAGTTGTTAATAAGAGTTTTATGCCTGAATATTTGCCACAATTTGATGTCTTCAATTTTTTCTTGGCGTTATAGGTTCAGGCTGTGACGTCATCAAAAGTCTTTTGAATAGCAATTTACATACATTTACAAACTCATTTTCTCTTTACGGTCATGTAGAAATATCTCAAGGTTGCTTAAGAAAAATTTAACGAAATGCATATCACATTTAATGTTTTAAGTGTGCTGTTCGTCACAGCTTATACTGTTATCCTAAAGAAAAGCAAATTAGTTTATTAAAACAACCAAACTTTAATTTATTATAAAACATATTCAAACTGTTCACCATTAGCTGCCTAGCAATGAGAAATTCTACTGGAATAACCGTGTACTGCGCTCTGAACCACCAGCTGATATTACCTTTATTGTTTCCCAAAAACGAATTTTAAATTCAATTTAAGTTCTTCCGAATTCTGGGGTTTGTTCATGTAAACGACACTTTAAAGATAGCCCCACAAGAAAAAAATCTAGCGGATTCAAATCCAGGATCGGACTGGCCACTTGATTTCTCCTATTCTCAAAATTGCATCTAGATCTTGTCGAACTTGAATGCCGTGGCAAGGCTCCAACCTTTTGAAACCAAATTGCTTGGTTTGGTACGTCTGAGTCTTTTACATCTGGAAACAATATGACTAATGCAGGAACAAGTTCAAACCTCAAGAAATCTAAATTTTTATTCTGATTTTTATATATTGTGATGAATCTAAGTTTTCGAAGAGTGGAAAATACCTGAAATACACAAAAGACCGCTCACCCAGCCAACAGGCTCACGTCATAAGAGCATCTTTTTAGGTTAGAGTATTCGTCATTTTCACGTCGATTTTAGAGAAATAGTTATGACAGATCCCTACGACGTCACTTTTTAGACGGAATTATGACGTCAGTATCATTTAGAATTGTTTACCGTTTAGTGACAGATATGACGTTAAAATGTAAATTCTAGGTTTATTTTTAGTAAAATACCAGTATTTGAAAATCACATATATTTTTCAAAATAAGGAAAAACATTCATAAAAAAAAAGAATAATTGCATAATAAGTAGTATACAGGGTGTTTCATTAATAATTAGAAATATTTTAACTGTAGAATCCTGAGCTCAAAATATTAAGATTTAACCCAAATCACTTCGATAAAATGTGGCTCCTTACTGAGTTACAGGGTGTTTTATTTAAAAATTTAAAAACTATTCGTTTCAAGAAATTTTAATAAATAACATTATCTTTTGTTGCTAATAACGATTAAAGTTTTATTTGCGTAATAAATGCAATCCTGTGACTCAAGAACACTGACATAATTAATACACATTAAAATCAAATAACTGTGCCGCTTCATCCTTAACTTTAAATATCTCGAAAAAGGATGACTATATCGCTATGAATGAAGAGTATGTTATTTACATAGAAAGTATTGGATAATCGAAAAATTGTGCTAAAATGGCAATTCCGCCAGTGGCGTAAAATTTGGGAAGGGTCAACCATTCACTTGCCTCTATCGTACGCCTCTGGTAGTAGCCAGAAACGTTTATTTAACCTAATGTAGTAGGGTGTACAGTACCTATACTTCCTGCCAAATATGACAAGGACACGTCAAATAGTTTTAAAGTACAGGGTACAAATAGTTTTTAAATTTGTAAGTAAAACACCCTGTAGCTCAGTAAGAAGCCACATTTTATCTAAGTGATTTGGGTTAAATCTTAATATTTTGAGCTCAGGATTCTACAGTTAAAATATTTCCAATTATTAATGAAACACCCTGTATAAACATTAATGAAATACAGAAGCATCGAGAAATTAAAATACAATATATTGATTGGATATAACCTCAAGTTAGTTTCTATTGATGGTTTTCTTGTTTTTCAATAGTTGTCAAATTGACTCTACTGTTTGTACGGCGGCCAATAAATCTGTTTTTCTTGGTGTTATCCGAGATGAATGGACTAGTACAATTCCATTGTCATCAACAAACTACTTCTACGAGAACCTTGATCAAAACCTAAATAAAACAAAAATTAAATCATTTACTCATTAATACGATAAATAGAAATTCACAAAAGTTATTAGTGTTTTTAATGAAACAAATCTGCAAGTGGATTATTTTAGGTTAGGTGGAATAAAATGAGGGAACATTATCTTCTATTTATAATTAACATTTTACTTAACCAACAACCACGACGATTGGTGACGATTCTCTACCACAAAAAGAGTATTTACAACCAAATATTTACAAATAAAATAACAACGGTCACAGAAGAAGCTGAAACAATACAGTTCGCAGTTCGCATGGCCCCACGAGCAAGGATATGTTTTGTAGCCACGAGTATACAATATACAATACAACGTATTGCAACGTATACAACACACGCTTGGCGGTTAAGCCATTCGGCATGTTTGAGTACAAACTGTGACGCCATTTTTGAACACGTACATGTACTGTGGATACAACTAAAAAAAGTCACAACAATCAATTTCTGTAAATTTAGTGTTGTAATAGAGTTTTACATACTTATTAATCGAAGCATATGAACTCATTCCATATTTGTTATAATATTAACAGAATTGTAACACAATAACTATGTAATTTACATAAATTAGCTCCACCGGCTTCATTTAAAATTAAAATAGTATAAGATATATTTTATATATTACAATCAACCTATTGTTAACCTTGAAAGTAATATGAAATCATTTTTATTAATACACTCATAAAAAAGATCATACAGATATTAAATATTTAAAAACAAAACATTGCATAGATTGACATACTTGTAACGTGAAAAAGATGGATTCTTTGTGACGTTATTAAGAGGACTCAGTGGTGACGTAATACTCACGTCAGTTATTGGACATTATGACGTATATGACCAAACATGACCAAATATCGACGTCGTCTGCCCGTCACTATGCTAGTTGGGAAATTCTCGCCTTTTGACGATTTTACTCCTGAATACTGGTTTTTCAACCAAAATTATTTTAAAGGCGACTAAATTTGCAACAATTTAAAACCAGAACGGTTTCTGTAGGCTTGATAGTTATCAAGATACAGTCCTTTAAAGTATTGAAATTTTACCAAACACCGCAAAATCTTTGGTAATGTTTCGGAATTTTGTCGATCTTAACCCTGAAGCACTGGTTTTTCGACAAAAATGGTTAGATTTGTTTTTAAAGTCGATACAGCACTTTTACGTTTTACATTTCTTTCCACTTTCTGCCATTTGGCTTTTTTTATCGAAAAATTTAATAATTGAATTTATAAACTCCAAATTGGTCCTGAGAGCAAAGTATTGGAATAGCTTTGAAGATTCAGCTTTGATGACTGTGAAATGTTCGAAAAATAAGTCAAAAACATTTTAAATATAATAAAAGATGTATTTCTTTATTAGTATGTTCATGTTCTCATGATTTAATTATGAAAACAAAAATAATCAAGAATTTCATAAATTACAAACATTTTTGTCTTTTTGATGGACCGGGAATGGCCTTCAACTCACTGTCACTAGACGTTTTTTCTTCTTGCTCTTCAATGACCTTTTCCTCCACATTTTCAATCTTCTCGTAAACTATATATGTCTCCTTCCAAGAGATTTTGTTTAAATCTTCTAATGCAGGGTTGAGATCTGAAAAATCATCTTCAAGAATAAGTTCTGGCACATTTTCACATGACTGACCTTTGCAATTCGCACTTGTGAACATTTGAAGCCAGATTTCCTACAGCTACAGGCATTCCTGCAACCCCTTTTGCAACTGCAAGATATTAATTGCAATAGGGATGTAGGGGATGGATCATCTTCCATCTTCTTTGAAGTAAGTCTTTGGGGGTGACCACCCAGCCCCAATCAACGGAATTTCTCTCAATTTCCAACCACCTTTGCACCTAAAAGAGCAACCGTAAAAATTAATTAAAAACCAGGAAAAGGAAGCATGTTTATTTTTACCTGGCAGAGAGTGAAGTAGCATCCCCAGTTGGCGGTAATCTCGTAAGGTTAAAATTTGTTTTTGCTGCAGCTCTTGCAAACAGCTGATAGCTTAGATCGCTGAAGTTTTTGCTTAAATTGCCCCTGTATAGAGCAACTGTGAAGCTTTCACCCGCTTCAGCTACCTGCTCAGGTGTAGCGTCAGAGTCAAGGGAAACACTAGTCTTTTCCATAAGGTCTGGCTGCTTTTGTACTGTAGAGAAAAACATTATTTTCCCATAACCAAAAAGCACAGATGTCGCATCCACTGAATGCATGGATAAATAGTATATGTTTAGCCGATGACGCACACTTCAAGGAAGTTGCTGAGTAATTAACATCCGGAGTTTCCCCTTTCCCACATTTTTGGAAGAATATATTCTTCTGACATTTTCCCAATCCTGTTAAGAGAACTAGCAAATCAATGTCTTCACCAGCAATCATCACGATGTCATATTGAGAAGCTGTAGAAATGGCAGTGGTCACAATCAGCGTATCGGCATCTTTTTGCAGAAATGTCTTTAGCATTTCAATAAAACGAATTTTGTTTCCTTCATTTGCAAAAACTTTTTCTTGAGCAACTTGAGTAATGATTGTTTTATCGAATTTGACTGCAGGGTACGAGAATGCCTTAGCACGACGAACACGATCATAGCTGTTGGTACAGCTTCGGGTAGTATCTGATGAAAATCCATCAAAAATTACGGCTACATGTTTTTAAGTATTGAATGTACCTTGCAGGTATCGCATCAAAAGAGGCACTACGAGGCTACACAACTTTTCAAAGCAGATGTCTACCATCCACTACCACAAATTTAGTTGCTTCTTGAATCTCCTGCTATATTCTGAAGATATATCATTCCCAACGTCCATCGCGTGAGTACGCCGTCAGTCATCTCGAGATCCTGGTCAATCCTCTCGAGCTTTTCATCGTTTGCATCAAAATCTGTTCTATTGTCATGTCTGATCACAAACCAGACCAGAAATTTTTTGTACGTCTGACAGTAAAATATCATTTAGCTGTGAACCTATGGTATTCATTCCAATTCCAACTTGTTTTGTAAATACAAGTGCGCACACTTTGCATGGAAGAATGGCAACATTTTTTGTACAGTTTCAAGATGCAAAGCCCAATTTCTCATCCTCTCTATTATTTTCAAAATATACAGTGCTTTCGTAAAGTAGTGCATAAATTTATTAAAAATTTAGAAACGAACTTTTAGGAAAATCGCTAGGACCGGTCAATTTTTATTTTTAAATGCGCATTTTTTAAACAGAAAATATTTATACAGGGTGATTTATAAAGGAGGTATGATGTTATCAATTTTTTTCTAATGGCAACTCCTATATTTTATTACGGAATTTAGAAGAACACATTTTTTACATACGTTTAGGTAATTATGGGTGTACGTCACATAAGAAAATTTCAAAGAAAAGCGACCTCAGAATTTCACAATATTAAATTACCGATAATGCAAAATTCAAAAGACAACTAAATTAAATGTTCAAACTGTGCACCCCTGGCAACCTGACAGTAGCCAAGTTAACGAATAAATTCTCTTTGAATATTGTCAACAACTTATATCCGGCTACGTGTCCTGATGTGACTGGTATGTTACTCAGTTAGTTTCTTAGTTCATGGATGCTCATTCTGCTCTCTCTACTTATTGCTAAGTAAAATGGAAGCTTCAATAGTGCCTCTATAGCCCCAGTGGAGGTGCTTTTCATCCCCCCTGTGATGCTTAAACAAGCCAGTCTTTACAGCCAAATTAGTTTTTCAATTGTTGTCGTGTGTAGCGACTTTGTCTGCCACACCAAAAATAAATAGACAACTGCCATTCTGTACAGTTTTACCATGTGCGCGTCTTACTAACGCTAAGATGGTCTCCGCTCTTTTAATTATTTTCTCTATATGTCGATTTGAGATAAGTGTAAAATCCAGTACTACCCGTTAATTTTATTCTTCGCGTGAATGGTATAATAGTCGTTTTCAAGAAACTCAGCGTTAACCCTTCTTCTTCGGTCTACTTTTGTACAATATTTAGGTCTTCTTGCATTCGTCCCCTAACTGTATTATTGAATTTGAGCTGCGTCAAGACAACTAAGTCGTTTTTATAGCCCAGGGCATAATATACATTTCGAGTGATAACTCTCGATTATACTCTACAGTAGAGAAAAGAGTATCTCCCTATGGACATCCCTTTGCCATCTGAGCTGCCACAGTCTCACCTATGCATGCTGAATATACTGTACGGTTCCTAAGCATGCATTCTATCCACTGCAGCTTGTCTCGTCTACTCAATTTCTTGGAAATGCTCAAGCAATTAAATTGAATTGCTGGAGATTTGCTTAGAGTATCCTTACTTCCATTGCCGCTCTTGAGGATCTTGAAGGTCATCTTTCGAACTTGCAGTTAGCTTTTAATTAAACCTCCATCAAGGCTTAAAACAATGTCCGGTTGGCGAAGAAGATCAGGATCTATTCATCCTTCTTTACTTTTGGTCAATAAACTTCAGTCAGCCGTCTTCAGTTTTCGATCTTGTCGTCCTAACCTGATTTTGACTTTTTTTAACTCTGTTTCAGTTTCTGTAATTTGTACCAGTGTTGCCAGCTAGCTAGGGAGGAGCAACGGACGGCTCGGAGACAGCAGAGGTTGGCGGTGATAACCCAGTTGACTGGAGGAGGGCGAATTGATGTTAAAGAGCTAGGCGGCGGTTGTTTGCACCTGAAGCGGATGTTAGTAGGCGTGATTTGTTGGAATATCGTTGAAGGGCATTTTCTGTTGTTGGTTTAGGGCGTTGGTTACTGGCAGAGGGTCCGGGTGCGGCTTGGCACGTCGGTGGGTGTTTTGAGGCGGTGTTGGTTGGAGAAACGCGGCTGTGGTGGCGTCGAGACAAAGCTTTCGTTGTGGAGGTCATTGACCTCTATGTGGACAAAATTATTGTTGTTTGTTTGGCACCCACAGCTGAGATCGTGATGTGCCGGTGTAGTTAGATGGTTGAGAAGGCCGATGTTGTGTCCGCGACAGAGGTGATGGATATCTATCGGTTGTCGCGAGCGTTGTTGATTCTGGTGGTCCAGGTGTTGGAGAAGAAGAGAACAACGCTCGCAGAAAACATGTTGGTGGTGATGCGGCATACAAATGGTTTTCAGGGCCACACCCCTACTCGCGCGGTGTAGGGGAGGAGCTCGGTAGCGGCCGCTAGGCGCAAATGGAGACAGTGACAAAAGGGACTTCGGGGCTTTAGACTTACTAATGATGCAGCCCGGGACGCGTTTGGAATGCGGACACCATGGGGAACACGGAAAAGCAAACACCCGCGCCAATAGTCGCGCCTCTCTCCCTAGGCAACGACGTACGCGGGTGAAAAAAAGACACCAGCTTCGGGGGCCTGTGCCGACCTCGATACGTTCCCCTGAAGCGAAGATTGCCAGAAGCGGCTGCAACAGGTCACGCCACCCAGGATGAGATCTTCGGATAGGCCGGACGTACCTGACACGAGCCAGTGCAAACACTGTATCGAACGGACACTACGCGGAACCGGGAGCGATTCCCACCCATCTCCCGGTATTTATGCGGACGACCCTGCAGCATCAAGGGCTGTGATTGGAGTAGGCCGAGGGCCAATTAAAGACGGTGAAGAATTGGGGGTCTTACATTTAGCGCTCTGGTAACACCAGCATCCAAGGTTTCTTCAGAAGGTCTTTCGACTCCGCCCTCGTGAGGTCTGCGCTTTGCCATAAGTCACTTAGTATTTTGATAAACCAGTCTTTAATATGTTCATTTTTGCAGGTCATACTTGTACTAAATGTTGTGTTCTGGAATTGCAGTAAGTTGTTACTACCCGATACTGCTTATTTAAGTAAATTCGCTAGTTTCTCCTCAATACCTCTGACATCTGTAGGCCTTTTAGTGCCTTCATGTAAGACCTAGTCGGTACTTCAGTGCTTCTGGGTTTTTTGTGGTGCAGTTGTTGCGGTATCTTTTAGTCGAAATAAGATCTTTTCTACCCTCTCTTTGTTGCTTTAATTTATCCTTCTCCACTTTACTTTCTGGCTGGCAGCCTTGTTCTTGGAAAAGGGGGTTTTTCTTTTTCTGCCTTCCAAAGCTTCCTTTTCTGTACGCCATATAGCATCTTCAGTCTGATTTCTATGTTACTGAATTCTTCAGCTACTTCTACGACGGTCGACTTTTCGGATACCGTCGTTGACTGAACTTCATCACGGTTTGTTGATTGCT
>VTPC01086824.1:0-17440 GCA_011009095.1 Ignelater luminosus | reverse complement strand
TGTTCTATTAGTTTCACTTTTACTAATTTTTAATTTTGTTTTCTTGTTTGCTGTTTACATTTTTCTGTTGCTAAAAAACATGTACGGAAGCGAATAGTCTATGCGGTAGTAAATATTACGGAAAGACAGTAGATTTCAAGGTTCTGCTTGACACTACTGTTTAATTGGTACTTATTTAATTAACTACCTGCTACGTTATTATTTATAAGAAAATTCTTATTTTTTATATAATACTCTTTGGTTATCCATAATAAGAAAATTCTTTCTCTTGCAAACTAAAATATTTAAAAACAATAATCTTGAGATTTCTTAAAAACAGTAACAACCAGATAGTGTAAGATCTGGCCCTTTTTTGAATCTACTTATGTGCAGTACATTAGTATTTTCGTATAGAAGAAGGAGCGCTAGAATCATTAAGTTTTTAAGGCATCGTGAATAAAGGGTTTTCTTCATTCTTGTAGTTTTTGCTAATGGAATCGATGAAAATTTAATTGTTTTATCCTGCTAAGAGATCAGATACATTTCTTAGAAGCCTCTGATCGAGTCGGGTAGTATAGCAATAATGACACTTGTCGCCGATAAACTTGGCGTAGGTAGTAACTATAAGTGGCACACACAGACAGTAGCTATACTGGACTGACAAGAGTTCCAGCTTGGAATCGGAAAGAAAACATTCGGGTCTGGAATCTAATTCTCTAGACCGTATAGTTTCTGCGGTTGCTGTCCAAAGACACAAAACATATTTTTGTAGTGCTTTCTTCTTCTTCTTCTTCTTCTTCTTCTTTTTTCTCCATGGTTTAGGCTTTTAAGCTTGTTGCGACTTCTATTTTTGGTTAGGAAAGTTGGTCTTTCCATCATTTCTTCAGACGCCTTAATGGTTTTTGTCCTTTTGACTCGTATATAAATGTCTTCTTTGAAATACAGGTGTGTTCTATTCTGTCTAAATGGTTTGTCCATTCAGTTCTGTATTCTTGTAGGCGTTCATTTATGGATTGTATTTGTAATTCTCTTCTTATTTCTATATTCCTTTTTGATAAGAATATTTAGTTGTGTAAGTTGGATAAGAATGTTTTAGTTGTGTAAGTTGGCTGAACTAATTATTATTGTATCTTGACACTTATAAAAAAATTAATGTTTCTTATTAATTCAAAATGTGTTATACTATTATTACTTCTGTTTATAATTAAAAAGTTTATATATCAGGCTATGCTGCCCAGACGTGAAAAGTGAACTGATTAATTTAAAAATTTCAGATAAAAAAAAGTTTGTTGTGTTTTTGTCTTAACCTCAATGTTTTCGTCGTGTTTGTTGTGCTCCAGTTTTCGTTTATTGTAATCAATAATAATAACAACGTCTACAACTAACACTGTTAATGCTGTTCCAATATTAACAGCAATAAATTTCAATAATTGGAAATTTAGGATTTTATCAATTTTAAAGAGAGATCAATGTACCGATGTAATCGATGGTGTAGTTCCCACAGATCCAGATAAAAAGAAAGAATATGAGGTAAAAGACGCCAAAGCACAAGCGATTATAATTCAAGGAATTACAGATAAACATCTAGATATAATTAAAGATTGTGACACTGCAAAAACTCAATTAGATGCATTAAAAGCTGTTTTTGTGAGAAGTAGTTCTTTCACAAAATTAACATTATGGCGTAAACTTTTCAATTTAAAATCAACAGGAACTGATAGATTGGAAGATCACTTTGTGAAATTTGATACCTTTATAAGAGATCTCCAAGATCTCGGCTCATCAATTGATGAAACCGATCGTGTCTGTCACCTCTTATTATCGTTACCACCACAGTATGACACTGTGATAACTGCAATTGAAACACTAACTGATGTTAAAATGGACTTCGTCAAAGCTAGATTGTTGGATGAAGAACTAAAATTAAAAGATAAAAATACTAATACTATTAAAGATCATTCTGAAGTAAGTTTTAAAGCTTCAAATAATAATTATACATATTTTTCGCGTGGTGATAGATCTCAGCATAATTACCAGAATAATTTTCGAGGATGTAGAAGAGAAAGAGTACGCAGCAGAGGCAATTTTTCACGTTATCCTGCTAAGCCTCGGGCTAACTTGGCAAATGAAAATAATATTTTGCTATATGCTGCTAATGCATGCAATCAATCAAAATTACCTCAGAATGCCTTGGTTCTTGATTTAGGGGCAAGTAACCATTTTTTGAAAGAAGAATTACTGCCATATATGAAAAATGTAATTAAACTAGAAAACAAGCTGAATATTAACTTGGCAGTTTGATGAAGTATATAGACCTAAAAGGAGACTATGTAGAAAAATAAGATCAATTTTGACCAAAAAAACACTTCGTTCTTTGATAATCTGAAGACTTATCAAACCACCCTTGTATGTCATACATAAGTAATATAATACGGAAAGGAAAAGGACAACACAGGGTTATTAAAATAATCTAACAATATACGCCTGTATTCTAAATCCAAGTAATTCAGGTAATTAAATTAAACTCAGCAACATTGACACCAAACTGGTGTGGTGTTCCATATCGCACCGTGAACGCATTGATAACTTAACCTTTTCTAAATCACTCTTTGAGGGCAACTGATTACAAGCGAAAAGGATTACTTTTTGGTGTAAAAGTACGTAGCCTATCGGACTCCATTTCATAATTGAACCTATGGACTGGGTCGGATCTAAGTTTTGAAGTGCAAAGAACCATACAGGATAACTTAAATATTTCTCCAAAAATCACAAGCAGCTACAAGCATCTACTTAAATAATAAGGTAACCTTTTGCGGAATTCGCTATAAGAGAACCCAAAATATTTTCTATTGAACTTATCTTAGATAGTAATTATTGTTACTATAAAGTTCAACAATTGAATTAAACATAACGAATTACAGAACTAACTATACTGAAAGCTATGACGGTATTTGCTTTGTGAACGAGGTTCCAGGACTCCAAGCACGAGCCCGTCAGCAACAGCTTTTCCTATGAAGCGCATCGTTGTTGGTCGATATGATCTAACTCTAGAGTGACATCAATTCGTATGTTTTTTGGTTTGAATTGTCTACCACTGAAGTTGTCAAATGGAATAATAAAAATTCCAATTTAGACTATTAATGGCTACATTCCAAATAAAAATGTAACTCAGAGATTATGTCTTTTGTGTATTTTAAGCAAATTATGTAAGGATAAGAGATAAAATATTAATTTTCTAATTGCCTAAGAGTTGAGAATCATCAAGTAAGAGAGGTAATAAAGCGGAATTACATTCACAAAACAATTTACATATTTCCTATTGATTTCTATAACATACATTTGATTTGATAAAATCTTAGTAATTATGCAAAATTGAAAAAAAGAGACATAGGTAATAAGTTTAATATTAGCTGTGCGCAAATAATTTACCCATTATTGAATGTACGTTACTTTACGTATGTTTCTTTATTCTTCATTAGCAAAACACAATGGAAATGCGAGGAAATGCAGTATTGATTACGTTACTTGAAACGTCATTTTTTTAACAGCAATATTATCTTATCTCCTTATTCATTCAAAGGCATTGCAGACATTTCATTCAAATGAAAATTAGTGTCGAGTAATAACAAGAAATATCTCAAATATAAAACATGTTAACTACTGGCCTTTTCACGTATTTAGCAACATTTTTCGTTACTTCAAGAGTTTCAAGCATTCTAGAAAATAATAATTCTTTAAATAGAACTTAACATTTTTTAAATTGAAAAAACTAATGAATTGAGGGGTTGTAAAATCGTAACGTTATAATCTTTTATGTAAAAATATATAATGGAGTATAGCAAATTGTTGCGTAAAACAATGCAGTAACATCCATTTACGTAGTTTACAATGCACAAAACGTTACGTCTCATCAGGGAATCTAACTGCAATTAACCATGAATGATAATGGGAATTGGAAATTAAGAGTAACATTAAAGACTTTATGTTGATTATTAATGATATTAGATATGTCAACATCTTACTACTTTCAATCCCATTAGATGGGTTTTTAATGATGTGAATGCTAGCGTTAAAAATATGCAATTGTTTCCGTAATAACTATAATGCTTACTACCGAATAAATCATTGAATATCATACTGATGAACTGTTTACAATTATAACTGCTAATTTATATGTATCGTATATACAATCTTAATATTTTTGTGAGGTGAAATAATTAAACCGAATAATTAATTGCAAAAACGCTGCTATTTATAGTTCTTCTTTCTTTAATTGCTTCAGCTTGACGAATAACAACTTAAATCACTTTTTTTATGTTTAAAAACGCTTCTTTTATGGCATTATAAATTATAATTCTTTCAAGAGAAAGCTCGACAAAGTTTTATTATTTTTATCAAATATGATCTAGATATTCTAGGTATACTGAATAAAAATTACATTTTGTCCTTTTTTAGGAAAATGTACATGATGTTGTAAATGATAACCCCAATATATTTTGAATACATTTCAAATTTCATCTAGTAGGGTAAAAGCACCAATCCTCTGCCACCTAAAGCATATTTGAAATTCAAATTCATTTAAATTTAAAACGAAATAATATTTATCAATGAAACTTTCTGTATAGTTATGCATATTTAAATGATATACATACTCAATCGTCAAAAGTCATTAAACGTTTAGTTTTTAATGAGAAAAAAAATAATTTATTAAAACCGACACTTTGGCCCCGTAATCCGCCACTATTTACTAAAAATCCGCCATCGAGGTCCTAGTAGCCGCCCTTTAAGAAACAAAGCTATAAACATCGTATAAACGTGAGGAATGATTATTTCTTAAATGATTACATACGAGTTCTTGGAAGCTTCATTCGGATCATATGTTTGGCAAATTAAATCTGTTTTAGCGATATCTTCGTTACTCGCCATAAGCATAAAATAATTTAACAATTTTCTGCCTTTCTTGCATTTGCTCATCAACGATTTATTGAAACGAAAAGAATTTATTAAAAAAATATATGCAAATACAAAATAAGTAAATAATTAAGACACAAATGAATTTAATTCCTACTTTCTACATGATATTCTTTAAAAGTTAATTTTTTACTTAAGTTGGTTGTTTCGACATGTTGACTTCCTAAAATTAGATTTTCTTTTTGAAGAGAATAATAACCATCAAATAAATAATGGAAAGATTAATAAATGTGGGTGCTAATCAACAAAATTAAATTAAAAAGCCGAGCAACAATAATATAAAATCTCAGTATTGTGGAATACCTACTGCACGACAGTGGAAGGCGACGAGCGGGTGACTAGACGAATCTGTGAATACCAGTACTCTGCCAACCCTATTTTCGACATTTGTTTAATTAAAATCCAGGATTTTTTGTATTAAATATTAAGAAGGACCATTGCTTTAATTTACCAAACAAAAATTTTTACGAAGATGTCCACAAGAATGCGCAAATCTTACCTAGAATGCAACCGTTTCTTGTTAATAAAAACGCACTCAATGGCAGTCGTAGTAAACACAATCACGTACTGGCGGTAAATAAATGCTAATAATTAACATATAACTTTTATTTACCGGAATGAATGTAACAATCCTTAGAACGAAAGATGGTAGAAAACACAAAGCTAAAAATCTCCGTTATTTATGGTGCGATAATTTATTTATAAAACAATAATTGATTCGTTGGTGGACAGTTGGAGCTGGACGTAATTAGGTGCGTTTACCCTATGTATAGTAAATGATCGTAATACTTTTTGCTCAGTAGCTTACAATACTTTATGTCAACTTGGGAAACTGTATATGCAATCCTTCATGTATTTATTCACCGTTATGTCTTATAACTGTTGTAGAAGTTCTCATAATCGTTATATAACTTTTCAATACCTATGGTGGCAGCCAAACACTTTGTTACTTTTATAATACAAGTTTTAGCGATATAAACAGAAACACATGCTAGATATTGTAACGTAATCTTGCGTTACATATAAATTGACTCTAGTATAACTATTTAAGACTCTATTGGTCTTAGGCCGGCTAACCTGGCCTGGGTAGCCTTGAGCGAGGATAAGCAGGATATACATACAATAAAACACAAAAAAAATATTTAATACGTCTACTGAAAAACACAATATTATAGGGCCTTAAACCATTCGATTTTAAACACAATAAAATGCACTCTCTCTGCCCCAAAATATGGTATCCATTTCTAAAAAACCACTGGCTATTGATGTTAAATAAAACGATGAAGTTTTCTGTACATGATTATAAATAAAATTTACTTTCTTGTATATTAGTAGTAGGCGTTGCGTGAATGGTAGTCTATTGTCATTTTAATGACAGTTTCAATAATGTCAAAAAGTAATGAAAATTTCGCTACACCTATTATCTCTTAAGTAAACTAATTATGAATATCGAAAACGGTAACAGTTCGATACAGCTACCCCTAGGATTTAACTTCTACAGTAAAATTCCAACCTTACCAATGTATGTATATCCATTTAGAGAATCAAAAAGCACCTGCGGAAGGCCTCTCCGACGCCAAACATTTAGGAAATTAAAAAAAAACTGTAAATTGGCGATTTTGACACTTCACTAGCAAAAGGACGACCATGACACTATAATATCGTGGCAACGTTGGTGCTACTCTCCAACAGCGTATCAACTGACAGCACCACAACCCAGTTCACCTAAACCACCTGGAGGACATTGACCCTGTTGACCCCACGCAAGATTTGGGATGAAATTCATTAAAGGAATAATCGTTTAATTGCTTTTAACCTAAGGACCCCCTCGCTTCGGCCCTTCTACAAGTTTGGGGTGGAATTCTTATACGCGAGTCATGTCGCAGTAGGGAGTTGGTAGTATGTGCTGCAGCTGATTTAGTTGCCAACTTCATTGTTTCTATCGTGCAACATAACCTCAGATGTGCTTAAAAATCGTGTTTGTTTTTCGTCGGTTTCAACAAGATTGGATTAATCGCTTTTACCTCCGGCCACCTAATTGTGTTCGGCGAGTAGTTCTCTACCTACTGATACCAAAAACTTGCTTTCAAAACGTTCGATTCCCAGAGAAAGCTATATCGAACAAATACCTCGAAAACATCTTTTTTTAAGACGAAATAACAAATCAATGCAATTAACTGTCGAACAGAGAAATGGAATACTGCAATTTCTGCTGCAGTGTACCAAAAGTAGGAATAAGTTGAGCCATGGTGCGATACGGTAAGCAGCAAGGAAATTTGAAGTTTCTCGCTTAACTGTTTCCAGAATTTGGTTAAAAGCTTAAAAATAATACGATGAAGAAAGAATATCTGCCGATGTGTCATCAAATTAAATAAAAATAAATCAAAATAAAGAGGCCCGTTTACAGTTTTGTTTGTCAATGGTGAAACCTAATGGATGTTTTGAAGATCAGTATAATTACGTGCATATACGAGGGCGGTTCAGTAAGTACCCGTGTTTTACGACAGAAGGCGTTCCTGAGGGAAGTTGGTGTTATCATCGTGTGCTGCCATCTATCAAACGACGGTATAACAAATTGCAGACTGATTGATAGGTTAGTTTGGATTTGACAGCCATTTGAGTAAGACGTGTTTCCTGATTTTAGCTAAGATGGAAAAAGAGCAGTATCGTTCGGTAATTCGCTTTCTGTTTTTGGATGGGAAAAAATGCGAGGAGATAAAAGCAAAGTTGGATGTTGTTTATGGGGACACTTCGCCATCTAGACCACAGTTAGATATTGGCTCAACGAATTTAAACGTGGGCGAACATCCGTTTTTGATGAGGAGCGACCAGGACGCCCGGCAGACGTGGTTACCGAGGAAATCATTAAAAAAGTCCACGACATGATTCTCGCTGATCGACGAACGAAAGTGCGTGAAGTAGCAGAGGCCGTAGGTATGTCGACCGGAACGGCAATTAATATTTTACATGATAAG
Organism: Ignelater luminosus; assembly: GCA_011009095.1. Classification (NCBI taxonomy): domain Eukaryota; kingdom Metazoa; phylum Arthropoda; class Insecta; order Coleoptera; family Elateridae; genus Ignelater; species Ignelater luminosus. Next base: position 9,515 of record VTPC01086824.1, on the reverse strand, counting down.
TTGGCGATGAAAAAATTGTCGGCGCGATGGGTGCCGCGATTGCTAACGGTGGACAACAAGCGGATGCGGCCGTTAACTTCGAAGCAGTGTTTGGAGCAATTTAAGCGAAATCCCAAAGAGTTTTTGCGTCGAGTTGTCACCGTTGATGAAACCTGGATTCATCATTACACACTACAAACTAAGCAACAATCAAAACAATGGATTTCTCCCGGTAAATCTGCTCCAAAAAAGGCAAAGATGGTTCCATCGGCCGGAAAAGTCATGGCGACGATTTTTTGGGATGCGAACGTCGTCATCCTCATGGATTTTTTAGAAAAAGGAAGAACGATTACTGGACAATACTACAGTGATTTAGTAGACAGCTTCGACAAAAAATTGAAGGAGACACAGCCGCATTTGGCGAAAAAGAAGGTGCTGTTTCACCACGATAACGCACCAGCACATTCATCCGGAGTTGTCGCCGCCAAACTGCATGAATTGCGTTATGAATTGCTGCCGCACCCCCCGTATTTACCCGATCTGGCTCCCTGCGACTTTTTCTTGTTTCCTAACATGAAGAAATGGCTCGCGGGAAAAAAATTTAGCTCAAACGAGGAAGTGATCGCCGATATAGAGGCGTATTTTGGAGAGTTCGACAAATCCTATTTTTTGGAGGGGTTAAAAAATGGCAGGAACGTTGGGAGAAGTGTATATTTCTAAAAGGAGACTATGTTAAAAAATAAAAAAAAAATTTTGAAAAAAATTGTGTCTTCATTTCTAACACGGGTACTTATTGAACCGCCCTCGTATAATTATACATTAGAATAAAAACAAAAAATTTGAAGCACAAATTCAAAAAACGTTAATTAAGAGTAAAAATATAAAAGTAGACTTACCACGAGTCCGAATTCCAAATTTTACAGCGCTGTAAAAAGAGGAACGGAAAATCTGTAACAAACTACGCAAAAACACAAATACCCCTCTCAACCCATTCTTTCTAAGTTTTTTTCTCTTTAGTTAGTTAGTTTAAACCAACGGCAATAAAAAATTTTAAAAAATGTTTAATGAAGCTGCCAAAGCCTACTATTCACTTGGTCGGAATGCATTTAAGTAAGTTAAGATGATACAACTGTAACTATAAGGAGAAGATTCAATTTAATAAATTAAACAAATTATTAAAGAAAATTTAAATTGAATGACGGCAATGTTGAGGTAGTAGAACAGGTAGCCAGATGTACAGCAGACGCGCCCGCACCCCATCCTTCATAGATCGACTAAAGATTCAGTTGGAACTAAAATAATTCTTATAAGTCAGACGATGTAATCTGGATTACAGAGAAAACTTTGGGTGGCGTCACCTTCCACAGCAACTAAAACTGTCTTTTCACCATTCCAAGAAAATTTTCAACAAAACGACCCTCAATATTCTCAGATGCGGTTGTAAGCCTCGCTGGTTTCAGGCTTGTCACAAACTCAGGAAATTCGATGTACCCCTGGCACAAACATCGACAACGCAACTGCTTCGGAAACAATTTTCGCCCTACTGAGTCTGTCTTGCGCCACGCAGGAATCAAACACCTCCAAGATGAACTTGCTCCAACGGAAATCCCGGTTCTTAAAAATTAAAATTTAACTAAAGAAAAGACGACTTGGAGATGTAACTCCTTTTAATCAACACTATGATCAAGTAGCAAAAATTAAAGTAGCAACCGATAAGACTCCAAATCCCACAACGTAAATTACAATTATAGTAGAAATAAAACCGAATAAGCCTGAGTAATAAGTGCAAACTCATCATTATTAAAAAAACCTCTCCAACGAGAGGCAAATGTCGCAAAAATACAAGAACACACACATGTAACGAAAGCAAAAAGTGAACGTTACAGTATTAATCCAAAGTATTATTATATATGATAAACATTCATTATTATTATTAAGTAAACTGTTTAATAGTGATAACAGATCAGTATTATAATCGTAATGGTCTACCTTTAATAATCTATACTGATTATCTTTAATTCTCTAGCATTAACAATGTCTCTACTCATTATCTTCTTACAATTTCATACAAAGCGATTAAAATCAGGCTTTCCCATAATAGATTACCTATTAGTTAAATAATGCAAAAGTGAGGTCTACTTAGAACTAATCAGTATCACAAATTCCAATTATGTTGTAAGTATGTTATAAACACTGTAATGACTTAAAATTCATTTGCTTTTTTAAATTGATCAACAGTTGCAAAATACTGTCCCAGAAGAAACAAACAAGATTATCAGATCAAAAGCGATGAGAAATTATTTTTCATTATGAAGAGGGTGCTTCTAGTTTTAAAACGGTTGCCAAAGTTGAATGTAATTAGTCTTCAGCTATAAGAGTTTTCAGAAAGAATGCTTAAAGGGGAAGAATGAATGACAAACCGAGAGGGCGAATAAAAAAGGTCGCTCGATATACTTACTTTCCGTGTCCAAAACACAGGTAAAAACAAATGGCGTTTCCCCAATATTGCGTTTCGATGAGGTCTCAATGGGTGCAGCCTTCCCTTAAGTCTGAACAGACCAGTAAGTGCTCCGCGTCTTGTATTTCTCCACATCGTCCTCTGCATGTTTCTATTTTCTGAATTCTTCTTGCATCGCAAAGTGTTGGTTCTGAACCTGTTGAGAGCTCTCCAAGTAGGAAATGGTAACCGATTGCCTGCTGTTAGCTCCTCTCTTGATTCCGGGGCTTCAACAGGGAAAGACGCTTGCCACAGCTGACAGCGGCGTCGTCCAGCAGTCGTTTCGAGTACATTCGTGGAATTTATAAAGCTTTTTCTAGATTTTAATCTTGTTTGATATCTCTGTTGTCTAAACAAGGGATACCTTGGGTCAGTTGCTTGCTTTTTCCTCTTAACTTCCAAAGCAATTTCCCTTCTAACGGATAAAGGGGCAATACCTATGACAGGGTAAATTTTATCTCTTGGAGTGGGTTTTAAACATCCAGGTATTATTCGGCCCGTACCATTTAGTGCACAATCAGGCGTGCAGAGAAACTCCATATTAGAGCTGAGTACTTTGCAGTTGAGACACATGAGGCCAAAGCAGAAGTGGTATCAGTCAGTTTGCGAATTAAACGATATTTTTGCCTTGGTGTCCTGAGAGCGGGCCTTATAATCCAGTGCACGGTTCAACTTGACTCCTAGGTATTTTGGTTCGGTGCAGTGTTCTAAAGGTTGTCCCCTCCAGATTATGTTATTAAGATGGTATTCGCTTACTTGGGTTTCCTTAGGATTTGGTTTCAACGAGTTCCTGCCATAGTAGTCTATTAGCTCTTTCAAAGCGGCCGATAATTTACATTTCACCTCTTTGAAACTTTTCCCTTTAGCCGCTATGGTCGTGTCATCAGCATATATGAAACGCCTCCTTTAACATTACAGGGTATACCATTGAGGTATAGATTATAAAGATGTGGTGGAAGGCCGTTCTTATGTTCCTTTAACGACTGCTCTTCGATTGAAGGATAAAGTAGAAACGACGGTTTGGAGTAAGCATTTCAGTAAATTCGTTAGACCCAAATCTTTGGTAACGTTGTATACTTGTACTAATAGGTTGTGGTAATTTACAGTATTGTATGCAGCATGATAATTTCAAATCTTTATTATAACCCGAAGGCGACAATATGCATCAATCAGCAAATATCAGAAGAAATGGAAATAAGAAAAAGAGTTCGACGAGGATGCGTTTTGTCACCGACACTCTTCAACGCCTAATCTGAAGAAATTTTAAAAAAGACTCTTGAAGAAGAAACAGCAGGAATAAAAGTAAATAGAAGACCGATAAACAATATAAGATATGCGGACAATACGGTCATTCTGGCAGAAAATATAGAAGATCTGCAGAGACTGACGACAAGAGTGGCTGAATGTAGAGAGAGACATAAAGAAATCAAATTCATGATAATCTCAAAAATTCGCCGAAATAACACGAATCTTATAATTGACGGAAATAATATACAACAAGTCGATAAATACCATATATGTACCTTGACACAATGACTAATTCTTAAAACGAATACGCCAACAAAATAAAAATAAGAATAGAGAAAGCGCGAGCTATCTTTATTAAAATGAAAAACGTACCCACGAATAGAAATTTGAGGTTGAGGCTAAGAGTTCGACTGGCAAAGTGCCACGTCTTCACAACTCTCTTTTATAGAGTGAAAACATTGGCACTTAAAGCAGCAACCACCAAAACCTTGGAGACGTTTGAGATGTGGGTACAGAGGAAAATTCTAAAACTAGACAAAGTGACGAACTCCGAAGTCTTGAGAAGAATTAACAGACCTGGAAATTATAGGCATAATTAAAACCAGAAAATTGCAATATCTTGGACATATAATATGAGGATCAAGGTACACCGTATTAAGACTGGTCATGCAAGATAAAATCCAAGTCAGAAGAAGGGTTGGAAGAAGAAGAATACATCAAGAGAGCTTTTCAGAGCAGCTAGGTCCAAGATTAGAGTAGCAATGATGAAGAAGAAGAAGATGCAGCAGAAAGGTCTATATAAGTTACACCTGCTATTTGCTCCTGTTCAGACCCATTTTCAATATGTTGAGTGATATTTAGTATTTAGTTACAACAAGATTTCCCTACCCTGAAACCCTCATGGTCTGAAATTAGCTTCTCCTCCACAGTTTTAGAGATGCGGTTTAAAATCATTCATTCAAACGCCTTAAAGAAGTGACACAATAACGAAACAGGTCGGAAACCTTTTGATCCTGTTGGTTCCTTTACAGGTCTAAGGTATATTTAATCCCGTTACACTCAAATTGATCATATCTAGAAGCCATTTTATAGTTTTGGGCCAAAATCCTTTATATGCTCCGTTCTTTTGTCGTCTAGTCCGTCTACTTTGCCATTTTTGATTACTGAAATTGCAGATAGTAGAGAGGGAGGCACGTACATTTTTCTCTTGTTCAAAAACGCGTACTATACTAGATTTCTTCGTCTTTTCTGAAACTTTTCCAGAAGGTTGCTTCACAGATCGTGTTTACGTAATTTGGTAGAGTCTTTGATTCTTCGTTGATTCCGTTCTACATCCTTTTGGTATGTGTTTCCGTGATATCTTTTTAGCACCTCAACAAATGTTTCACAGTTTTCTGATTAGGTTCTTTTTCAGTATGGTTAGAACTAAAGTAACCGGCGTTTATTCATTAAATCACATTCATTAATTTTACAATTTACATCTAATCTATTATATAATTGCCATCATTTTCTATAACCGTTGACTATTTTTCTGGCAAATTTAGAATACCCCGCTCATAAAAATAAGTATCCTTTGAAGCAAAGTATTCGGAGAGTCCAGTTTTGAGGGCATTCAGATTCGGGAATGTTTTTCCACTAAGATAGTGCTGAAGAGAACAAACAAAATGATAGTCTGAAGCTGCAATATCTGGGCTCTCTGATCTTCTGGTGGGTAAGTCTTACAACATGTGGCCGGGCATTATCATGCTGCAAAATTACCCCTTCCCTATTGACCAGCGTCGGACGTTTCGCTTTTAATGCCACAGCCAAACGATCCAATTGTTGAGGGTAGAGGTCAGCGGTTACAGTTTGACCCTGTTCTAACACCTCAAAGTGTATGATTCCGCCACAGTCCCACCAAACACAAAGTAATACTTTATTCGGGTAAAGGTCCGGTTTGGCCGTTGGCACCGGCGTCTGGCCAGGAGTTAGCCACTGATTTCTACTCTTAACATTTGTGTAAACCATTTCTCATCGCTGGTTTCAATTCGACGAAGAAATAGTTCCTGTTCTTGTCTCGACAACAAAGAAGCATAAACTGCACTCCTCCGAGCTTTGTTTTGATCAGACAATTCATGGGGTACCCAAACCCCAGCTCTGGACACCTTGCCGATCTCATGGAGATGCCGGAGGACAGTTGTTGCAGATGTTCCAAATATTTCTGCCAACTCTTGGGCCGTCTGATACGGATCAGCTTCGATGACGTTCTTCAGGACATCGTTGTCTAACTTTCGCGGTTTTCCACTTCGGGGCTCAACTTTGAGACTAAAATCTGCGGATTTAAGCTTTTGAAGCCATACTTTGCATTGACTGACACTTATAGCACCGGGATCTATGGCACAAATGTTTTGGGTGGCCTCGGCTCCAGAACTACCCTTCCGAAACGCATATAGCATTAAATGCCGGATATGGGTCTTATCGGGAATTTGATCTGCTGATTAAAGAAACTTTTCTTATTAAAAACTTAATGTCAAGTAACTGTTATATTGAATAACAAATGAATCACTTTTGTAAACTACCCCTTATTACTCATAATTACTGTCAAAAATAATGTTTTTATAAACGCCGGTTACTTTAGTTTTGACCTAGATAACTTCATAATCTAGCTCTTTTGTGAAAACCTCCCACTTTTTCTTTTTAAAGTTAAAACGTCTCTTGAGGGGGACCATTTCTAGGTTTACGGCAGCTAACACCTTACAAACTATTGGTCTATGTTGTGTTTTCGGAATTGAGTTTATAACGAATTTTTGTGTGAGGTCAGCTAGCCTTCTGCGAAAATATTATTGGGATTGTACCCTCTTCTCCATCTGCGGCTGCTAAAAGATGGGAGTAGCTTGAGGTCATGAATCAATTTTAGATCCTTTTGTTCAGCCCATGTTTCTAAATCCTCTCCATTTTTGTCGGTTTCACTGTAAATCCACGCGGTGCGATGGCAGTTGAAATCTTCCATTATGATCTGGTATTTCTGATTGAGGAAGTTATATGATTCCTGTAAGTCAAAGCTAGCGTTGAGGGGTATATACATGGACGTGATTGTGTACCCTTTTACCTCAACAGTAAGGATTTCAATATCGTTGTTACAAGTTAGAAAAGTTGAAAGAACATTCAGTAGCGCGCTTACTAAGATAGCGCTACCAAACTAGTCGTGAGGCTCTCTAAAACGAGCTTCATATTTTTTATATTTGGTTTACGATTATTTGACCCACAATGGGTCTCCCGGACTAGAAAGATTACACATTTTTTTTATCACATCTGTATAATAATAAAAAATTTCTACGTACAGCTATTCCTTCCGGTGCACCCGAACTGCTAACTTGCCCAGCAGGGTTGTCTCAGTTTTATGATAGGTGAATAATCCCAACTCGAACTGCTAACTTTCAAAATTCTGTTACTCGTGCTAAGGATTGCAACACTTAATATTAATTAATAGTTAAAGTAAGCAAGAAACGAAAAAACTTGCATAGTATATAATAATAAATGTTTTAATTTGTTCTGTGCCAAGTTAAATATTGCAATAAAAACTTTAGTTTTTCTTAATTTCACTTATACAGTGTGTCCGAAAAGTATGGAATATCTTATATATCTCAGTAAATATGCATTTTATGAAAAAATGTTTCCTATAAAAGTTGTTTAGTGTTTAGTTTTACATTACAAGGCAATACCAAATAACTATTTTGCAAAAAAGCAAAAGCGCAACGAATAATGCTTTAATGTTTTTTAATGGGAAGGTATCCCTTTATTGTACTCATTTGATAGAGAATGTTTTTCTCTATTCAATAATGTAAAACTTTGATACGCTTGCATAAGTAAATTTTGACTAAAACGCAAAGAATTGTTTGAAAGTTTATTTCAATATTCATCTGTTACGAATTGAAAATTTTGTATAACTACACTCTACAGTTCATAGAAGGTGTTCAAAGTGTGCACCATTCACAGCTTGGCAATGATAAAGTCGTCTTTCAAATTCGTTTACTGCATTTTGAATCGTTTCTGGTGTGATAGCTCTAATCTCTGTTTTAATACGGTCTTTTAGAGTTTCAATATCTTCAGGCATATCGACATAAATCTTATTTTTGAGATAGTTCCACAGACAAAAATCAAGTGGACTTAAGTCCGGCGAGAGAGCTGGCCATTTTACTGCACCGCTTCTGCCTATCCATCGATAAGGGAAAGTATTATCAAGACACTATCGGACATTAATTCCGAAATGAGGAGGAGCCCCGTCTTGTTGCAACCATATTCTGTTATGGGGTACATCTGGATCTAGTTCATTAGGAAATAGAACAGCTAAAGCAGGAACTAAGTCAAATCTTAAAAAATCTAGATAAGCATCCGCTGTTAAATTATGTTTTATAGAAAATGGTCCCAAAATTTGGGTTTCAATAATTCCTGCCCAGACATTGACTTTCTGCTGATATTGGGTGTGCCCTTCTACATACCAGCCAGAATTTAACGAAGACCAGTAGCGCGTTTTGTTTGTTAATGGTACCATTCAAACAAAACGTTGCCTCATCAGTGAAGAGGATATTTTTATGAAAATTTGCATTTTCCTGAAGTCTATGTGTTATTTCTTCGCAAAATTGCAATCTTCGATCTAAATCATATTCTAATAATTCTTGAACTATGCAAGGTTTATACGGATGTCATTTCTCCTTTCTTAGAACTTCGTGTGCAGTGGATTTCTTCAAAGTATGTTCACGAGCAATTTGTCAAACAGAAACATGTAGGTTTTCCACGACAGCCAACATTATATTCTCATGTTGTTCATTATTTAGAGCTTTAGGTCTGCCCGTTTTTGGACGATCTTTGATAGAAGCCGTCTCATGAAATTTATGCAAAATTTTACTTACAGTAGACTGAGAAATATGGTATTCGGGGTGCACGTTATTAATTGCAAACTTCCTCCTGTGTTCTTCTTCTGTCTCCAAATCCCAGCATCATTAAAATTTCGATAGGATGCGCTTCCGATAAATGATCCATAGCAAGTCGTATTTTTGTAACTTTGTTATCCTCACGTTAATCAAAATGCTTAAATTAATTAAACAAATAACTTTTTGCTTCAGTTCGGTTATTAATTGACATTTCTACGAGGCATTCAATTGTTGCAACAAACAAAAGTGTATCACACCGACCATAATGTGACTAGATGATGTTGAAAATTTAAAAGACCGCGTCTGGAAAGGTAACAGATGAATAAATAAACTTTTAAGCGTTATTCAAGCAATCTTTTGCGTTTTAGTCAAAATTTACTTATGCAAGTGTATCAAAGTTTTACATCATTGAAAAGAGAAAAACATTCTCTATCAAATGAATACAATAAAGGGATACAAAAGCGCAACGAATAATGCTTCAATTTTTTTAAAAAATAGTTATTTGGTATTGCCCTGTAATGCAAAACTAAACACTAAACAACTTTTATACGAAACATTTTTTCTTAAATGCATATTTACTGAGATATATAGGATATTCCATACTTTTCGGACACACTGTATGTAAAAATTGAAGGTATTCTGATTTATTCTTATATGTAGGTAATTCTTTTAACTTCTACAGTTGCCTTATACATAATAATTTTTCAAAATATACACTGAAAATCACCTTTGTACACCTTTTTTTAGTGTGTACTTACAGATAAGCATTTTTTAATTCTTATTATTTTGTGAATCCTATCTAAATATCGTTTTAAAGGCTAAAATGAATGAGTCTTTTTTTATATTTGTTTTCTTTCATCTGTTTAGAGTTGTACGTGTCT
>VTPC01086815.1:0-21080 GCA_011009095.1 Ignelater luminosus | reverse complement strand
AAATTGATTATTCCCAATTCGAAATTGCTTGTTCCCAATTTGAAAATGATTATCCCCATTTTCAAATTGATTATGCCTAATTTAAAGTTGAAAAGGTATAGAATAAAAAACTACTAAGTTTCAAGTTTACTCAAAAATCAGTTTACCATGTTTGAACTGCGCCTGCAAAAAACACGATTTTTTAACAAATTTGAAACTCAATCTCTTTTTTATTGAAAAACAATGCATTTAAATTAAATTAAAAAATTACGTTAGCTTTTTTTGTAGGTGCAGTTGGAACATGGTAATCTAATTTTTGAGTCAATTTGGAACTTAGTCGTTTTTTATACTAAAATAATGCGTTTTTTAAATATTCTTCATTATTGTTGGTAACATCAAAATTATATTACAATTATTGGGGGTTTTGAAACCAGCACTAACTTTAACAAGAGTGACTTTTGACCTAAGAACAATAATAAAAAAGTTTTTCATCTTGTAAACTCAATACCTATACTGTACATTATATAGCATAGGTAGAATCATGGTCTGGTAGAATCATATGTACAATAAATTTAATAATTTAATTCATTCATTCATTCATTCATTCATTAACAATTTGATAAAACTGTAAGAAAAGTATAGGCTCGATGTAATTTTTGAAACGAACAATTGATTCCGACTTCCTTCTACGAAACTTACACACATGAAAATGAAGAATCCATTTGGATTATTTTAGGAAATGTCATTATTGATGCACTAAAGTTGTTTCTTGACGTGTCTGAAAGATGACGCTTTTATTAAGTAACGTTTTGGTCACCATGGCAACCATAACGAAAAAACTTCATGACCTATAAAGATATAGTTTGATGTGTCATCATTTAAAAATGAAGTGTGTTAACTCACGGATGCACAGTAGCTTCTAACAGCGATGTTACAAGTGCAAGACCATCGCTTCATTCCAACAACTCCGTTGACTCTGCTTTCAAAACGAACCCATACTTGAGGCGTGTTTTCGCTTGAATATCAAGACAGCTATTTGGCCCGGATAAGTGTTTGGTTCTCCATTTAGCCTATTATTGTAATAGTCAGCTTGTTTCAATTGGTATGGGCCCAACATAAGCTCTAGTAGATATCTATAATTAAATGGAAATTCCGCAAGATCAATTAGATTGATTCTAATCCAATTTGATGAAGAACACGCCGATAGATTTTTCTCCTGTATCTCTTGCTCTAACTTGTTTGAAACTTAAAACCTGTAATTACAGGCTTCTACGACGATTCGATTAGAATTGGTTCATAGTATTTATTGAGATTGGCTCAGCATATTTGGAAGAACTTCCAGATTTCATCGGGGCCATAAGCAGCGTTTACGCGGCCAGGCAGGAATCTGAATACGTTCTTTAGTCTGCCATTAACTGATTCTACAATAAATCAAAAAGCAGTAACATAATAACTATAATAAATTAGAAATACATATAAAACGCAGACAGAAGTACATCTTGCGAGACTCGTCAGATTCTGATCAAGTAAACTATTGCTTTCAATGCTTGAGTAGGTTGAACATGTATACATCAATTCCATGGGACTAGCCAAGTTTTTTATATAATAGAACTTTATTCATAAAGATAGTTTACGGAGCTTTTAGACCGCATTTCTCTATCTAACCATTCTGTCAACTAAAAATTTAAAGACCTACCTGCTACAGCTAGGTTCTCTCTTTCTATACAATAACGTATTTCGTGATTCATGATAGACCCCCAGCTTACCTGGCTATAGCTGGGACATTACTTTCGTCGATGACTGTAGATGTACCTTTTGGGTAAATACTTGATTGTAAAATTTCATTTTAGTAATTTTATTTTAATTCGCTGTTAACGTCTACTCATTTTATAGATATCTATTTGATTTATAGCATCTAACAGTTTATGATACCTTTTTACCATCAATAATAATGGTGAGATTTATTCAAACATAAGGAAATTGCCAAATACACTTTCTGTATCTGAACCCATTTCTCTTCAGTGCCTCAGGTTTCCCTCCGCAACCTCCAGTACCGTGTTATATAGCGTCAGTCTGCACCTCAATAGGTAAGTTGAAATCAAATATTTTTAACTGTATTAAAATTTTTAGCATGATCTTTGGTCCAAATCCATTGATCATCAATTAATTATTTATCAAATTTCTCAAAGGAGTCAAAATATCAGAAATACTTGGTAAGTCTTTAGTTAAATAATTTATTATTCCTCGACTTCTTAACAATTTATTTTGATTGTTAGGTTCACTAAGTTCTAAAATAGCTTGAACATGCCATGGATCTAGTTTCATGCCTTCGATCAAAAAAATATGACCCATGTAATTAACGTGTTTGACTTTATATTATATTACTGTATCGAAGTAAATGCTAAAGTTTAGATCCTGAAATATTTTCTCACTCACCCTTTTAAAAACTTGTCAACTAATATTCAATCCAAATGGTAACCTTCTAAAACAGTATTTTCCAAATGACGTTATTAAAGTACACTATTTCCTACTTTCAACATTTAGCGGGAAATGATAAAGTCGATCTCTTAAATTCATAACAGTAAAACGCAGTTTAAATACTAATTCGTCTACTGTAGAAATGGGAAATCGATCGCTGCAGACAGATTTATTAAGGGGGACCGGATTGATTATTTCCACAATTAGCAAATTATTAACCAACCCATTCTGTAGGTTCATTTATCTGGATAGTATTTCATTTCAAAACAACTTTATATTTAATTTTCCCAGTTTCTTATTTTTCTTAATAAATTCAACCTTAATCTCAGTACTTTGACTTCTCTTAATATGCTGATCATTAATTGTAACAACCTTTTCAAAAGATTCAACTTTATGAATGTATTACACTTTAAGATAGGCACTATGTTAACGTCAACCAAAACAAACTTCAGATTACATTAAATGGTTTTTACTTGGCATTGTAATGTAGCACACCCTAATGTTTTACTCTGTTATTATCAATCAATTATTAAATTCCTATCTTTCTATACAAAAATCGTATTAGTATTTAATATTTTATAAATTTTTAAGGTGAAGCAGATACTGTTGTCGTCACCGGCACGGTCTAACTTGAAGGTGATATGTTTGCCAGCATTGTCTAAAACCATATCTTCAATGTAATACTCATCTTCATTTATGCTGTCATTATTTGTTTATTGTTTTCCTTTCTATTACTACTTCTGAAATTTGATTTAGTTTTGCGGCACTTTTTAAAGTCATCTGCCTTATTACATACTTTGTAATATTTACAAAAAGCAAGCCATTGACACAGACATTTGAATTTGACAAAAGTGTCTAAACAGCGTTGGTAATTTACAACAAACACTGGATAGTATAAATTATTCAAACAATCACTTTTGGAAGGCATCTCTTGGCAAAAGATTAATTAAGACGTACTGATTTTCGACTAAACTCCTACAACCAAAAAAAACATTAGGAAAGCAAACACTTCTTCAGTAGTACTGGATTAAAGTTGCTTACCTTTTTCATAAACATCTTTAACACATTCCAGTAGAATTAAACTTCATTAGTAAATTAAAGGATTATTCCACTTCGAAATGAAACACTGAGAAGAGAAGCAGTTATGAATATTTCTTGAAAACACAAGTAATAGGATTCATAGAGATTTTATAACCTCTTGAAACTACTCGACTACCCCTCTCCCGACCTTTTTCTGAGGACCTTTGTCTGTGGTATTTTTAGAGAAGTATTAAATATTAATAAGCATAGCAGTAGATGCTTATTAGGACGTTCCTCTAAATAATATACTATTTCTGACGTGTTAGCTAACAACCTACTTTTCATAACTATTTAAATTACTCACCAATTGATCAATATTGATAATAAGAATTTACCCCACACTTTTGCTCCACAAGCGAGAACAGCGTTCCAAATTGTGTATTGTTAGATAAGTTACCGAGTAGTAAGGTATAATCTCAGAAGTTCGAGTTTTCCAAACACGAAACTTTCTCTGGTAAGTACCTATTTATCAGTTGTTTTTTAGACATAATCCATGCAAAACATACCTACATCTACCAACTGTGCTATAAATCACAATCTATTATTTTGCATTTTGCAAAGAAACACAAAGTAAGATTTTTTGTTTCCACAAAATTAGTACTACAATTAATTACATTTATTTTTGTATAAGCGTGCACAAAAATACTACAACATTACTGTATAAATAGGAAACAACTACGACAGTCAGTCTTCGAATATTAGCTTTGTTCTTAAATATTTAACCGCACTTTGCAAATACATTATAGATTTGCTATGGTTTTATGGAAAAAATTTAGAATTTTGATGAATAAAGGAAAGTTGGGGTAAGATCTTGATTTTTGGCGGATTATATTTTACTTGTAGCTTCTTAAATAACTTTCTACAAGTCGAATTCTCTTGGTGCAAATCACGAGGTGAAAAGGGGAAAGGCCAAAAGTCAAGGCCTCAAGCGACTTGACTATATATGGTGATTGGTTCACCGTGCCAACTTTCACAATAGATTGATAAGGCGAAAAGATAATATGGCCTGCTCAATCACCAGATTTGACGCTCCTGGATTATTATGCTTGGGGACTATCACTATTTAATAGTCCAATTAAACAAGTGTAATTCAATGTAGATTCAATGCACTTTATTAGTCCAATTAAACGATTGTAATAAAACGTGGAGTACAACGCGAACTGATACGGACTTGCAACACGCAAAAATCACAAAAGTAACAATTTAAAATGCAAAAATCAACACCACCAATGGTTATGAAGCCAAAGCTATAACTAATAACGTGTTATCAAGTGTTTGCTTTTGAAATATTATAAAATTATCATTACCTTCAGATTATAAGTTTCCAATAGTGTGGTGTTCACATTTAAATGGGGAAATACGTCGAATTAGATGAAATTATGAAAAATCACAATATCTCAAAAACCGTGACACTTTGTTATATTAAGTTAAATAAGTTTCAAATCATGACTTCTACCATCCCCTTTTAAATATACGGAGGTGAACCAAACACTCTGTATACTGAAATTGTATTACCAAAAACAGTCAAAGCAAAAATATTTTTTGAGTTGTTAAACGAATTAATTTCGCTTCTTCCTTCACGGGAGATGACATCAACTTTCTTATTCTAAAATATATATTTGTTATATTTGGACTCTATGGAAAATTCTAAATCCAATACGCTAGTTTTTGTAAGTTTCTAATTCCATCATTACACAAAATTTAATTTTTATCTCTTAATCTAGACGGCTAGAATATTATTCTACCTGTTACCTTGGTCACCCGGTATACCAAAAATCAAGGTCCCACTCTAACTTTCTTTTATTTTTCCTATTTGACTGTATTAAAGGAAATATTCAATGAGAAAATGTTAATTTTAAGCAATTGACGAAAAAATAAATAAAAATGTATGCAAACAAGAACGCAGAAATTAACTTGAAAGAATCAAAGTGTTTACGATTTTCTAAATAACTGGCAGTCTCTAACCTTTCTTTCGTCTCTATAAGGCAAACATGGATGCTTCAGATACACTACTGCAAAGTGTGCTTAGAGTAGAATCAGAAACTATACCACTTAAGAAAATCCTAATAACGTCATCACGTTGGCTGGTTATGGAATTATAGTCTACCAGCACAATGCATACAATTAATATAAACCTAACACGACGCACGCCGACGCACCTGCATTCGCATTTGTTCTACAAATGAACAATTTTAAAGATTTTAATTTTATTCCATTCTTTCTGGAACTGAAATAAATTACAATAAATTAGTATAATTAATTCTTACCCTTATTAAGTCTATATAACACGATTAATCAAATTCCACATACAATGACTATCTGAATCGCATTATTATTTTAATATTAATTTTGATACTTTTTAAAGGAATTCTTCTAAGTTTCCTTTTATTTTTAAATACTACTTCCTCTTCTTCCGGATTTGCCACACAACATAAACCTGCCGACGGCGACGTCCTGAAAGGATTTCTAAGAAACTTTATGAGGACTTTCAATAGTGTTGTTTTTACAGAATTGCTTGGGGTAAATTATATATCATTTCCAACGGGGCAGTTAATAGCGTATTTATAAAAGTTACTTTTCATCGTTTACGGTACAGAATATTTAAAATTCCGTGCTATAAGACAAATATATTACTGAGTAAGTGGGTGAAATTACATGAGAGCCTGAATTTATCGTGTGGACACAGTAGTACCTGTAATTTAATTATGTAAAAATAAAAGAAGTAGGACATTTACTTAAGAACGCCAGACATAGCTACGTTTACAACTGTATAATAAAAATCAAACACGTTTTCTTAATTTCTAAACTAACAAACATAAATTTGCAATATTGAAAAAACGCTAGGATATTATCCTACATTGCAAGACAAGATTGGTTAAGTCAAATTTTTAGTTTTATGTTGAAAGTAAATTAAGTAATTCTCACATTGTAGAAAAAGAATCTTTGAATGAGTCCGCTAAAATAACTAGGACATGCAATTGTTTCTTACGAAAACACCTACGTATCGAAAGGTGTTAAGACTTTTCACATAAGGAAATAATTTATCTGAAAACTTGCAACTTCGATAAAAGTAATCAGCCAGTTCGTGTGAACAGCCGCTCGTATCGTCAGTGTAAATAAGGTATCTAGATTCCAAGTTCCAGTCTTCATTTTCCTTCTTTCTTTTGCATCATTCAAGGCGTCGATTTCAACACCTCCGTCAAGGGCACTGCGACAGCGCGGTAATCGTTCCTAGGAAACAGCTACGTTTCAAGCTGTAGGTTATATTCGATTAAAGTCTGAAATTGTTACGTAATCTTAGAAAAGAGATTGTTTTACACTACGTTTTTAATAATAAACAGTAAATTGCGATAGTGGAGAAATACATACTTCAAGGGGTCTAACTATACTACTGATGTGGAAACAAATTTTTAAACAATCTAATGTTTAATAAGTTAATTTTCTAATTTTATCTCTGTTTGAA
Source organism: Ignelater luminosus (assembly GCA_011009095.1). Taxonomy (NCBI): domain Eukaryota; kingdom Metazoa; phylum Arthropoda; class Insecta; order Coleoptera; family Elateridae; genus Ignelater; species Ignelater luminosus. Next base: position 14,080 of record VTPC01086815.1, on the reverse strand, counting down.
TACTTCATCAAAACAAGATGTACTATATCGCTTTTAATTAATGAAGAAACCCCATTTTGTGTTCTGAGTAATATTAAAAAGTCTAAAAGTAAAAAACCAAATAAACCCACAAAATTACAAGTAGAGCTACCAGTAAACTACCGGAAACTGATTGCATACTACGAGGTAAATTTACAAAATGGCTAGCTAGCACACAAAATACACATAATCCTAGAATCCGTTTTTGATGTGTTTGCTATTATTTCCCTAAATTAATAAACAAAAGTAGATGCATACATTTTTTTTTAATTTTATGGAAACAATATTTTATTATTGATCAACTTTTTGCGTTTGCAGTTTGATGTATTTTCTCGCTTTGAAAGCTAACAGTAATTTCCCATTATAGCTGAATTCTATCGTTCTTGAACCAAGATTCCTTTTTTAAGCTTTGCGTCAATTAGTCTTGAAATAACAATTTTTAAATGCAAAAAGCCTTGACAATTTTTATCCATGATCACGAGATTTTTCATCAAGCCAAGTTTTACACATTAAAGGGGAAGAACAACGTTGTTTGGTTTAATCAGAGGTGAATATTATACATTTGATTTTCCAGAAATAGATTTGGTTTTTATTGGTCAATCTCTAATTAAATAATGTTTATTTATAGCTCTGCTATCCCACATATAAAAAGCAACAAACAAGTTAGCAACATATTTAGTTATCAAATTTTGATTACCTACCAATTGATTGGTATTAGAACTGCAATTCTGGCGCATTTTAGTTCAGGAAGTCGGAAAGAAATGTTATGTCATATACAGGAAGAGTTTTTTCCGATGTTTAGTATGGGGATCTCGGAAACTAACGGAGATAGAGAGACGATTAAATTGGTAAAGAATTACAGTTTTACGAGCTCAATTTAATAAGCTTTTTGTTTTTTGGAAAAAATGCATGGCTAACTAGATATCTCCCAAAAATAATTTTTTTGTTATTTCGTTTGGTGCCTATAGCTCTGTTATTATTGACTTTAGACAAAATGTGTAAAGGAAGAAGTTGTAGCTAATTATGTGCTTAATAATACAGTCTAACCGAAGTTTTTATTTAAGCTATAAGTTTTGAGTTATGACACAAGCTTATGTTTTTTCTAATGGAAACCATGGTTGGCCATGGCTTTATAAAAAAGGCCTTTTTTCAAAGATTCTAACGATATACCACTTGACATAGTTATTTTTATAAATAAATAAATTATGGCCTTTTTTTCTCTTTTCATTTTCGAACTGTTCAAGTAGTACGCTATGAAAACAATTGATAGATGCGCGCATCGCGTCTTATAATAAAATTCAAGTTAGTTATTAAAATTTTTATTTTAATTTCGAAATTATAAACATAATTATTTTAAATAAAAATAATTTTTGAGAAACCAATAAACAGAGAATGACAAACGATAATTTAAGAAACAATAAAGGAAATTAAAATATAAAGCAGTACCAAAACAACGTAATTAAAGTAAGTAAAATATTTAAGACTAAACATGTTCAAAAGGTTCAACATTATAATTAATTCACAAGTTACACCTTTTTAAAACCGAATTTGTTACTTTTTTAACGGAACGTACATCAATATTAGCAAAAATTTCTAGTACAGCTTCTTTAAGGTCATCTACTGTGTTGTACGACTTTTGATGTACCCCATCTTTTTATTTTTATGACACAAAATGTAACACTCCATCATATTACGCTTTTCTTGATTGGAAAAATTTATATTGATAGTTTACGAAACCAAAATCAACATTAATTAGAAACTAAATGATTTGCACTTGTCAATAGGTAATTGTCGTTTGCATCTGTTAATTGTTTTCATAGCATACTATGTTAACAGCATTTTTAGTTTTTAGTTGCATCTATGATTGAAGTATCTATTTTTATCTAAATCTGCTTTGTTCACTTACCTTAAATTCTTTACTTACTTCAATTACGTTGTTTTGGTGCTACTTTATTTATATCCTAATTTCTTTTATTGTTTCTTAAGTTATCGTTTGTCATTCCCTGTTTATTAGCTTCTCAGAAATATTTTTATTTAAAATTGTAACTCCAACGCAATAAACATTTCACACCAAAATAATTATGTTTATAATTTCGAAATTAAAAAAAAATTTTAATAACTAACTTAAATTTTATTATTAAACGTCATGCACATCTATCAATTGTTTCCATAGCGTACTACTTGAACAGTTCAAAAATGAAAATTAAAAAAGGCTATAATTTTATTTATTTATAAAACTAACTATGTCAAGTGGTATATCGTTAGAATCGTTGAAAAAGAGCCTTTTTTATAAAGTCATAGCCGACTATGGTTTCCATTAGAAAAAACACAAGCTTGTGTCATAACTCAAAAATTATAGCTTAAATAAAAAATTCGGTTAGACTGTATTATTAAGCACGTAATTACCTACAACTTTCTCCTTTACACATTTTTTCTAAAGTCAATAATAACAGAGCTATAGACACTGAACAAAATAACAAATAAACTATTTTTGCGAGATATCTAGTTAGCCATGCATTTTTTTCTAAAAAAACAAGCTCATTAAATTAAGCTCGTAAAACTACAATTTTTTCCCATTTAATTGTCTCTCTATCTCTGCTAGTTTTCGAGATCCCCATACTAAACTTCGGAAAAAACTCACCCTGTATATGCTACCGCAATGAGGTATGCGTGATTACGAAAATTTAAATTCAGCAAAGGTTAATTTTTTACGTTATTGGTATGTAGATATTTCATAATTTAATTTATTAAAAAAACTAGGGGCATTAGGTTAGTACAACAATTATCCAGACTTAAATTCATCAACCAAATAACATCTGCACGTAGAAATCATGTGCAACTTTTTTATTCGTTCTCTAGTTCAGTTCTTTTCTTAAAAATAGAATCAGTGGTTTGGAGTACACAAATGTTTGTTTAGTAATTTGAAATTTTTCAAGTTCTCCAAAATAAGGAACACGCGCAAATATTGCACGTTATAAGCATCTTCTTATTTTGGATTAGGAATATTTGTTTTGTAGTCGCAGGTTTAATCATGATTTTTTAATGTTTTAGTACTGTTGCATTGCCAGGTTTAGACGAAAGGATGGTGGAACCACATTTTTGTAAATATATTTTCTGTTAGTGCTCAATAACCGTCTAAAAGAAAATACTCTACTTTTGCACAAAAGTTTCAAATGATATTCTTTTACCTCTTCCAAAATTTTATCAAGATTTCTTTTTTTTATGCTTTACTTAGTTATCATGGCTATCATAAACACGTCTGCATAAGATGCTGACTTTACATTGCAATATCTCAGAAACCAAGTACTTCGTTTAAAAATACAGATATGAGTGAGTGATTGATTCTGAAAAATATATAAAAATCGAAATGATGCATACACCTTAAAATAGAATACAACGCTGTATTGATTTTGAAAGATAATGTTTGAAAATATAATGAACTTGCTTGTCATAAACTTTCAGTTTTATTTGTAATTATTTAGTATAGGCTCATGATGTGCCATAAATAAAATCAACATATCTACCCAACAAACAAAAATAAAATGGCCAAATGCTGGCCACATAGCATACAGCCATTAGTACTTTGTACTGGCGCGATGCTGGCAAACGGCGATGGGCCTGATCGTATAGATTACACTGGTCAGAAGCATGGCCAATGCTTTACCAGTACTAATGCCATCAAGGGCCCATTACAGTGCCAGTAGGTTTACACAGTGATGGTTTTCTTCTGGCCCATTACATGAAATACACTCACATTCTATATTTTACCTTTACAATGCAAGCAGTATACCAGTACTAAAAAAATGACCCTGCCCGAAGTAAGAACGCTTATGGCTAATTTTTGATTTTTAAATAAAACTTATTTTAATTTTTTTTTTTTAATTTTAGCCATAAGCATCCTTTCTTCGGACAAGGTCGCATATGCGTTTTATTAAGTTTTTGTTACTCTAAACTAAATCAATAAATAATAGAAGCATATAATTTTATATAATTTATAATAAATATAAATTAAAAAATCCTACTGTCTCCCCACAAATAAGAATTCAAATGATCGTGCAAGCACTGAGCATTATTTTCGTCCTTGTTTGGACTCATCGATGGGGGATAATGACAGTCAATACTAGCCCGCTTCATGGTGATTATATACAAAGCTAATACAATATTAGCAGCATGAAAATATTAAGGGTGCCATTAGTGTCAGAAGAAGACCGTATGCTGGCCGATATATGCATGTTTGCTGGGTACCTATCAACTCTAGGAGCTCATAACTAAAAGGTTTTTTTAGTATAACGTTTTTGTTAGATTTTCAGATTTTGTGATTAAAGACACTCTCTATACAGGATGATTCTTAACTTGTTTTTTTTTCTCTTAACGGGTAAGAGGAGGACATAAAAGAAACTGATCTACGTTAAATTTAATTAACAAAATATGCATAGTTTGGAAGATATAAAGCTTTAAACAATTGGACCCACCGTTTGATATCTGAAAGTTCTTGCTAACATATTTAGTAGGCATGGCTCATCTTTGATTTTGATCATTTCTGGCTCCAAAGTAGCTACCTTTGTAGTCGCTTTTGATCTTTAGACAAAACTTGCCTGAGTGACGTTCTGTCATTTTAAATGCTTTATTTACTTAGGAAAAAAATATTTACCTGTTTAATTTCACTATCTTGTATCCCTTACGTAGTGTCAAAAGTTGGTAACTAATTACAACATCTCCCATAATTTTCCATTTTGTGCTGAATTGAGAATGTGCAAAAATGAAGAATTTGTAGACATGATAATAGTTTACGGTGAAACACAAAATACGGCTCCGGCACGATTGCATGCAAAGCGCTTTTCCTATAGAAAGCATCCTACATCTTCAACGTTTCGGTGTCTTATTCAAAGAGCATGTATCTCGGACGAACTGCAGCCACGACAAAGGAAGTTCTTAAGCAAACAGGCAAGCTATTGCTGATGAAATATAGATTTAATTATAGAAAATCCCACTTTAAGCACGTGCCAAACTGCTCGGGGAGTCAACACAGACAATACTTGAGAAACCACGTGCAGCATGTAAAAGCTCTAGCACCAAGGGACTATGAACACTGAATGCTTCTCGGAACAGGATCTGAGAAATGTCAACTTTCCGATGAATGTATTGGTTTGCGATAAATCCACCTTCACAAGGAACGGAATTATAAATTTCCACATTGTGCAGTGCTGGGATGTAGAAGACCCTCACGTTATACACAGGTCCAATTATCGACAGAGATTTTCAATCAAAGTTTTAGCTAGAATTCTAAATGGTATGCTAGGCCCATTTATCTTACTCAACCGAATGACTAGGAGAATGCTTTTAAATTCTCTGCAAAGCTGCTAGAAGATATTTTATTAGATGTCCGTCGGATTATGTGATTCCTACACGACGTAGCTCCTCCATATTATGATAGAATGGTACAACAACATTTAAATACCCAGATCGTCGGTTTTAAATCCGGTAAGTTTTTATTTATGGGAGCATATGAAATCATTGGTTTAACAAGAGCAAATTGCTACCCAAGAACAACTGTTGCATATAATACACAACGCCGCATAAAGCATTCGGCAGGGAGATCATCTTTAAGCGTGTGTCCAATCTTGAATTCGACGTGCTAGACTGTGTGTTCAAGCTGGAGGTCGTAATTTTCAACAATTATTATAATTATTGTTCTTTCTTTACGATTTCTTCAACTTTATAAAACATAATTAAAATTTGGTACAGTGTTTTGATAGCTACTGCATTTAACGTTACTTGTTTGATTTGTAATGTAATAAACAAAGTTATTTGTATACTGCAATTTGATTTCTACTTATAGTAGCTGTATGCCACGCAAGGTTGATTGCTTCAGTTGTGGTAGATGTTTCAAGTCAAGGTTGGCTACTTTTTAAATTACTGTATTACAAAATTGGGGTTATGTACAGAAGTTCTCAAATACGGTACCCAGTTATTCCAACTCCGAAACTATGCGACCCTGTATACTAATTGCAAAGAAAGTAAAGATCAATAGACATCGTTATCTTCTAATCACTAGATCATGACAAGATCGAAACTGCAATCTACATGAACAGTTGTTGGTACTTACACATTATTTTGTTGTAGTTGAACTATTATCTTTCTTTCTAACTACAAATATATTTTTTAATTATACTAAATATTCAATTTCGTTTTGTTTTCTTTTATAGATTTTAGAATTCAGACTATTAAAAGAAGCATGGACACAAAGAAAGCTGAAATGGTACTTACTTACACTCTAAAGCTACCAATTGCAGGACTAAATAAATTCGGATTATTTCCTAAAAATAGATCTAAAGAAGTTCTTATACCAACTACGTACCTAACAATACTAGCTGCATATTTAGTAGCCGCTGCATTTCAGTTTACAAATATGAAAAGAGAGGTGTCTCAATACGTCGACAATTTGGAAGCATTGATTGGTGGTATCCAGGTAAGTGTAATCAGTGGTTATTTTGCATTTTTAATCAATTTTTAATAGTTAGTGATGTCGTACAAGTCAGAGTGAAGTGCTATAGAGGAGTGTTTAACATTCTTATTAGTTCTGTGTACTGCCAACTGTTGTTGATTCCCTGAACGATATTATCATACTTGCTGATTTAATGATTATACTTCTAAAACTTAGGTTATGTTTCTTAAGTTTTAATTAATATCAACATACTATAATGGTTTAAAATGGCTTTTTCTTAATTAACCATTTTTACATATTGAAGATTAAGCAACAGCAAACTGAATCAGTGTTTTGTCGTTGTACTTTCTTTGGATTGTCTGAAGTCAGGTTACGAGAACTAAGCAGCACTTATAAAGTGTCAATAGGTGCAACTGTCTGCTAAACAAGTTCGTTTAGATAATTGCTGTAAGTCAACATACTGAACAATTGCCAACGTTTGTTTTCGCTAAATGCATCCAATATCGATACGCAATAAAGAAAAAGAATTATACCTATAATATAAATATGGAAATCTGTCATATTATTCAAAACAGCATTTGATGTGTTATCTCCTAGAAAGAATGTCATGCAGTACGCCTATAAGACAAAATGATCCTGATGAGATTTCCAAAAACATAAAATGTCGGAAGAGTTCAAAATTGTAATAGTTGTAGATATCACATATTTAAAAAGTAATAATAACGATTACTAAATAACAACACTCCTTAAGCCTACACAAACAAAAATAACATTTGAGAATTAATTAATGTACTTACACCTAAACAGAACTGTTCCAATCCCAGCAGTCAGGGATAACGTTATTTAATTCTCAATAATTAATTATTTATGTCCATTGATAACTATTCTTTACGAGTACGGTGTTGCTAATGTTTAATTTTTATTTGAAATAAACACAAGTTAACGTAGCTTTTTTGGTTACAGCTGTTTAGAAAGGTTCTGACTTTAACATATTGTGAAGAGGATTTTAAGAAACTTATCAATAAAATGAGACAGTTTTGGAATCCTAATGAATGCAATGAATCAACTGTAACTGAAATCAATTCAGTATACAATATTGTTTTACGTGTACAAAAGCTTTCCCTTTCAATATCTATATCGGCAGTATTTTTTGCAATAATATCACCTTTGTTTGGAAAATCGTTACCTAGTGGAGCATGGGCATTTGAAGAACATTATGTTCTATATTATGTTATGTTAACTATGTCAGAATTGATTACAATATTTTCTGGACTTTTTTGCTGTTTCTTTGACTGCATGTATGCAGCTTTTTGTGCAGAGATTATAGTTCAATTTAAAATTCTCTGCTACCATATAGAACATTTAGCTGCTGATGATGGCAATCTTCAAGAAAAGGAGCTAAATTTCTCTAATAAAATGAAGAAATATGTCGATCAACACAGGTTTTTAATAAAGTAAGCACTGCCTAGTAGTAAATTCACCAAAATAAGTCTTGATTTGCTGTGTTGTAGATTTGTTGATGAGTTCCAGTCTTTATACTCTACCATCATGTTGGTCCAATATAGCACTGTTTGCTTACTATTATGCATAGAATTATATGCAGCGATGGAGAGGTAATAATACTTTATAATAGTTTATGATAAGTAAGACAGTAAAGAAAAAAATCACAGGTTTTAATACGCATAGTGTTTGCAGTTTTTACATAGGTGTATACCTATGAAATGAGACTTTTTTTTTCAATTTTAAACGTTTATTAACAAAAAATGGTTACAAATTTAATCTTCAAAATAATAGCCATCGCTAGCGACACATTTTACCCATCTCTCAGGCAATTTGTGAATGCCGCGCCAAAAAAATTGGCCGTCTTTGGCCGCAAACCAATCATCGAGCCATTTTTTGGCTTCTTCGTGAGAATTGAAGCGCTGCTCGGAAAGTGCGTGGCCCATCGATGCAAACAAATGATAATCGGAAGGCGCCAAGTCTGGTGAGTAAGCCGCATGCACCAGCGGTTCCCAATCGTACGTCTCCACCAATTCCCGGGTCGCTCTTGTTCGATGTGGTGGTGCATTGTCATCAAGAAAAATTACTTTGTGACGCCGATCGGCATATTCTGGGCGTTTTCGGTGTATAGCGCTGTTCAAATCGGCCAATTGTCGTTGGTAGCGTGCACCGTCAACTGTTTCACCTGGTTTTAATAGCTCGTACCAAATCATACCATGCTGATCCCAGAAAACACACAGCATTGCCTTGCGGCCGAAGCGATTTGGTTTGGCCGTTGATTTTGGCTTGTGGCCGGGCGGACCATTCGATCGTTTACGCTTGGGATTGGAGAAATACACCCATTTTTCATCACCCGTAACGATTCGATGCAAAAAAGACTTCCTTTTGAACCGAGAGAGCAGCATTTCACAAGTGGTTTTTCGGTTCTCTTGCTGCCTTTCAGTCAGTTCATGCGGCACGCATCTTCCGACCTTTAAAATCATGCCCATGTCTTTCAAACGTTTGCAAATGGTTTTTTGGGTCACTCCCAACTGCTCTGCCATCATTTCTTGCGTTTGACCATCATCTTCATTCAACAATGCTTGCAATTCGGTGTCCTCAAACTTTTTCGGTGGCCGGCCACGTTCCTCGTTCTCCACGCTAAAATCACCACTTCGGAATTTTTCAAACCACCTGAAGCACTGTGCTCTGCTTAGAGCATGTCCACCGTAAGCTTCTATAAGCATTTGATGAGCTTGAGAAGCGTTTTTCTTCAATTGATAACAGAAAATCAACGATGTCCGCAAATCGTAGTTTGAAGGCACGAAATTCGACATTTTTAAGAGCGAAAAAAATGCGTTGTTGTATGAAACATCACAAACAATGAATTGAATATTGTTGACAGATGACAGACGAAAAAAATAAGACATTTGAGACAGTTTAAAAATACTTCTAGCGACATCTGTGGTCTAATAGCTGAAAGTCTCATTTCATAGGTATACACCTGGTAAATGAAAGTAAGTTGTGCTTTGCTTGTGCATTTATATATTTTTCCGATAATAAACAGAAATAAGATGTTTTGCAAGCACAAAAATCGTCAATTTTTCTTTGCTACACTGCCGACAATAGAACAACAGCACAGTGAGTGACCTGTTTAATGCAATCACCTTGTTTTTCATACTGGAAGGCACATGAGGTGACGCTTTCCAAAGATTTGAACGTGTTAACTCAAATTAAACTTTTACGTTAGTACTATGGACAATTACCAATCGCGATTGCACTGAATATTTTAAATAATACCAATATAACAATTTAGGTTTTTGAAAGTACAGCAAACATGCAATTTATCTGTAACTAAAATTCAGTATGCAAGTAAGAATATTCCAAAGTAATTTTATGTTTCAGTTATACCATTCAGTTTGTTGTAAGATACGCCACTATGGGTGGAATCATTCTTATGCAGCTTATATTTTACTGTATTCCTGCGAACTATATAACAGACGAGGTAAGCATTAAAATAATAATTGGAACAGTATATAGCATTCGGCTTTCAAGGGAATAATAAGTGTAAAAATTTATTTATTTAGGATTTTAGGATAATAAATCCAGTGAAGTATCCCTAATAAATTAATCAACTGTAGGTTAACTAATTAACTCAATACTAATTTCAACAAGCAAATTATAATAACAATGTAATAAAAATGAAAATAATAATAATATATTCAATGAATTTACGCTATATAATTATGTATGTATAGTATTGTGGATCCTAAATCGCAAAGTCTAAATGATTACAAACATGAAAAATATAAACATTTTAAAAACTGAACAGAATTAAAATTTTAGCAAATTCTCATTATGTTGAATATGTTTGCAAAGATTGCAAAGCCTGTTTAAGTCACTTTACAGTTTTAAATAGTTCTTACTATCCACTATTTGTCGGTAAATTTTAAAGATCATCTATGAATAAGAAAAAGTTGAAATGTTCAAAACATTTATAATTATTATATACATATATATTAAATAACAAAGGACCTAAATATGAACCTTGAGCAATGCCTGACGGTAATTCCACATATTCAGAAATATAGCCCTTTAAGGCTATTATAATATTGTCTTCCCCACAGATATATCCAAAAATGGTGCAAGCGTTGACCATCCTACCTCCAGATGATTTCTATATCTTTTAACAAAATCAAACTGAATGTAGACGATTTCTTAGCATTACAAGATCTTTATTTAATCATTTCTATTATATTTACTAATCGTACGTTCTTTTAGGCAATGGCAGTTTCAAATGCTGCTTATTTTTCCAAGTGGTATTCCGACTGTTTTCCATCAATGAAACAACCCTTGTTGCTTATGATTCAAAAATCTCAGCAAGAAATAACAATAAAAGCGGGAGGTGTAATTACCATGAATGCACCCACTGTTTTAGCGGTAAGTATTTGAGAAGAGATAATTACTGATAAACGTATGTACACTGATTCGATTATATTATTTAATCTTCAGGTACTTAAAGTAGCATGGTCCGCATGTTCGGTAATGAGGCAACTAAAATAGAATGTGATGCAAAGATCACTTCAGTTTTCACTTACTTACACTTTTAATATTCTATAATCACCAATAAATGATAGTAGTAGCATGTTATGTTTTATTTTATTAGAACTACTAAAAAAAATTTCCTACTCCACTCACGTACTCGCATTAGGTACAGAGTGATTTAGATTATAGCGTATCACAAAAACTAGAATAGATAGGAAAAAACTAAATACACTTTACTATTGTCTGAATTGATTAGTGCAAACAAAATTTATATACCTTCTTGTGTTTTTGAATTACAGCAACAATTGATATATTTCAAACTGTATCTTGGATAAAATATTAAAAGAAACTTGTCCGGGAACTTTTTATATGGCTGAACTTCTAAAATAAGGTAACTGTTCTAGATGTTTGTTTTGTACAATTGTTTTCGAATAGGTAATCTTCAAATAGCAATTTTTATAGCAGGTCTTGACATATTTGAATTCACTGTTTTCCCAGTTTTCATAACTCCTTCACCTCCTCCACCTCTTCCTCCTGCTCCTCTTCTTCCTCCTCTTGCCCCACCTCCTCCTCCTCCTTTCAAAAAATGTAACATGTTTTTGATATGGATGTCAAAAGAAACAAAACAAATAAAAAAATTAAAAAATCTTTATAACGTATATAAAAAAAAATAGAAAAAATAAAACAAGAAAAGGAATTAGCTAAAAACGGCATGCTGGTGAAGTCAACCAAGTATGAAGAAATGTGAAAACTCAGAATTCCTTTTTTATTACATACTAGCTGCCCGCCCCGGCTTCGCACGGGTGGAGTACCTAATGAAAAAAATAAGATAATTTTCCATTTCGAAATTAAATTACAAAAGAAAAATCTTAAGAATTTATATACTTTATTGTAAAACTTTGTAATAAACCACATTTTTAGTTTTTCCATTTGAACAGTACAAAAACTTCCTTACATACACTTCGACACTTTCGCCACCCTGCCGGCGGCGCCATCTATTGTATACTTCGGGAACCACTCGAAATGACGTATAAGAGAAAAAATGTCTTTTTGCGTCTTTCCGTACATTTTTTTGGAAATTTTCTTTTGTACAAACCTTCTCCTGATAATAACAAACACAACAAAAAAAGAATTATCCAATTTCGTTCAGTCGTTGTGAAGTGATACGCCTTCATACATTTATATATATATATATATATATATATAGATAGATAGATAGATTCAAGATTAAATATTACATAGGTATGTATTAATATTTCTTAGTATTCTAAAATTTAAAAAAAATCAAATTTTTTAGACACAATTAGAGCTGGGAATTATTTAACATTTTAAATACTTTTGATTATTTAAATACTTTAAAATATTTAAATACTGTTATTTTAAATACTTTTAAAATTGCTTATTTATTATTTAAAATTTAAATATTGTTGAAAAGTATTTGATATTTATTATTTAAAAAGGTATTTAAATACCGGAGAAAGTATTTAAATGTTTTCATAATATTTAAAATAACGCAAAGTATTTAGATATTACACAAGTATTTATATTGTCTGTGCTTTGTAGAGAGATGGGAATCATTTAACATTTTAAATGCTTTTGATTATTTAAATACTTAAAATATTTAAATACTGTTATTTTAAATACTTTTAAAATTGCTTATTTATTATTTAAAATTTAAATACTGTTGAAAAGTATTTGATATTTATTATTTAAAAAAGTATTTAAATAGTGCAGAAAGTATTTAAATGTTTTCATAATATTTCAAATAACGCAAAGTATTTAAATATTACACAAGTATTTATATTATCTGTGCTTCGTAGAGAGATGGGAATTATTTAACATTTTTAAATACTTTTGATTATTTAAATACTTAAAATATTTAAATACTGTTATTTTAAATACTTTTTAAATTGGTTATTTATTATTTAAAATTTAAATACTGTTGAAAAGTATTTGATATTTATTATTTAAAAAAGTATTTAAATAGTGGAGAAAATATTTAAATGTTTTCATAATATTTAAAATAACGCAAAGTATTTAAATATTACACAAGTATTTATATTATCTGTGCTCCGCAGAGAGATGGGAATCATTTAACATTTTAAATACTTTTGATTATTTAAATACTTAAAATATTTAAATACTGTTATTTTAAATACTTTTAAAATTAGTTATTTATTATTTAAAAAAGTATTTAAATAGTGGAGAAAATATTTAAATGTTTTCATAATATTTAAAATAACACAAAGTATTTAAACATTACACAAGTATTTATATTATCTGTGCTCCGTAGAGAGATGGGAATCATTTAACATTTTAAATACTTTTGGTTATTTAAATACTTTTAAAATTGATTATTTTATATTTAAAATCTATATACTAATGAAAAGTATTTGATATTTATTATTTAAAAAAGTATTTAAACGCTACAAATAATTATAAAATTTTGAAAAATATTTAAATATCTAAATAATTCTAAAGTATTTATGTATCAGAAAAAGTATTTAAATGCTAGAAAGAATTGTTTTCATAATATTTAAATAATACAATATTATGTAAATGCCAGTAGCAGTTATTTAAATACTATTTAAACATTTAAATAATAAAATATTTAAAATATAAATACTATTATAGTTGCGAAAGTATTTAATATTTAAACGCTTTTTAAAAATGAAAATATTTATTATTTATTATTTAAATATTTTTCCAAAGTATTTATCCCAGCTCTGGTCACAATTTACATTTTCTTGAAGCTTCAAGTTTTGCATTGGCAATTTATTAATCGCCTTTTGATTTTTCTGACACTACCAATAAAATTAACACTGTATTTTATCATTATAGCTTATTATCTTTTTTTTTTCGTTCTAAAAAGTGCTGTAGTTATTTTTCTAAAAAACTATTTTAATTCTCTTCTTCCAAGAAAAGCGTCATCTTCAGATTTCTTGTACTTTACCAACCATCGACACTGTCTTTTGCTTCCTGTGTAGAACTCCACTTCGCTTACTTAAAGAGAGTGATAACAACACTCATGAAAGCTGTTATGGTATGTGTGGTATTATCAAATCTGCATCTTGCAAGTAGTGGATAAACTGT
>VTPC01086808.1:0-13331 GCA_011009095.1 Ignelater luminosus | reverse complement strand
AAATAAAAATCTTACGTAAGGAAAAATATGCGGTCTGTTTCTTCAGACACCCTGTATATTAAAACTTCTACTTCTTTTTTTAATATCACATGAAGATTTATTTTTTAAGTCTGAGTGTACCTTTAAAAATGTCTCTTCATTTTTAAATCGTATTTTTGATTTTGAATTTCTAATGAATTTAAAAAACTAATTAAAATACAGTAGTTTGCATTTTAATTGTTTGGTTTTCAATTTTAAACATTTAATTTTGGGTTTTTCAAAGGTTAATTAATTTTTTTAGTTTTATTAATCTTCTGAGAAACGAATAACGTAGAAAATAAAAATATAAGGCATCGCAGCTGCACGACAGCAAAACACTCGTGCCTCGTGCCTTTTACGTCATTTTATAAGATTATTATTTATTTCATCACCTTTTAATAAAAATACAAAAAAAGAAAATCTTTTCTATAAAAATTGCAATACCGTCTAACATCTTTTCTTTCGGGCTTGTCCGTATTTAATCCTGTAATAATGATAACTCCCAGTTGTTACCCATGCATACTGTTCAGAAACATTCCAACTAGATCTTGTATCAACAAAACCAGCGTATTATGCTTGAATAATATAATTAAACGGAATCAAATATTAGCAACTGGGGAAAGCTGGAATTTTACCTAACGCAGCTAACTGACTCGCTCCAGCTATAGAAATAACATTCCCTGATTTTGTATGGATAAGGGGCGATGATGTAACGTTATTTTAGATATAACGCATTATCTAAAGGAGAATAGGAAATAGACCAGAAATGGAAGCACATCCTTGCAAACGAGAAAGCTTTTATTATCACCCGCTTCTTCCCGGTACCTGGGTAACAATCTAAAAATAATATTCGAATGATGTCGAAGTTATTTATAATCTTTCGTAATAGTCGGAAAATTAAACGCTAAAGTGGAAGTTCGATTAAGTAAATTGAGGATTCTTCCTTCGAAGAATTCCTGTTTTTAATAAGAAAATCTTTATTTGCTGCATTTGTTACTTTTGTTTTCCAAAATGTTTCAGTTGCAGAAAGAATTTAATTTTAGCTATATTGAACGAATACCAAGGAAATTTCTCGACATTTGTTATTATGAACTCTCGCATTTCGTAACAGCAATATAATATTGAAGAGAAATTAGCTGCAAACAAAGAAAAAAGTTAATATTTACTTCTCCTTTGAATTCCATGTTGAGCAAAATATGTTTACATTCATTCCAAAGATGAAAATTCTCGGAACAAATGACCTAGAAATACAAAAATATTTTAGAATAGAATCATCGATGAAAGAAAATAATTTTCCAACAGTCAACATTTTTATTCTGATCATGTCGGCATATTAATTATTAAAATTAAAAGGTACCGTAAAAACTTCATCAAAGGAAACTGCAGTTCATCATTGTAATATAACAGAATAGCATAATCTACTAATTACTTTAAACTTTTTCAACTTAAGAAAGTCAGAGAAGTTTATCATTCTAATTAGTTTTTCAGCATACTGGAAAGTTTTGTTACAAAGTTACACGATCAGAGATAAAACATTAATACGTGCTGTAGCAAAAGGCGTATTAATCATACCTAATAATAAAAATACTTTAAAGTACCTTTTTTTATTTTGATAGAGTTTTTTGCATTTATTTACCTTTTTTATTGTAGATAAAAAGACGTAAATATTCGAACTATAATTAAAAACTTTAAATTTACTCCAAATTTCAAAATATGTAAGAATTACATAACGTACCACAATTTTAAAACTTTGGAATAGACTATGAGTCTTTAATTATTAATTGTATTAATAATTCTAATACAAATGCATTTTTAAATTATTTGTTATTTGTTCTAATTATTAATTGGTATAAGTACATGTATAAAATAAATGATCTATTAGGCCAATTATGTCCTTACCAAAAACGGCCTGGGGGAATGGTCTGGTGTACTTAAGTTCAAGCGCCCTACTGCCGAAGGTCTAGTTCCTGTCGTCATCTAGTGAAGGCCAATTTAAGTGACCAGAGTGTGCTTTCAGAGAAAATAGTAAGTACCTGGTGAGTTCAAAAGGTAATAGTAATAAGGTACCCTTCTCCTGGCCATTCCATCATGTTTCCTCTTACTTGTGAATTCGATAGTCGCTGCTGTCCGTAGAGCGGGTCCGGCGCCAAACGGTATATAAGTACGCTTTTCTGGCAACGTCACTGGCTGTTGAGCGGGTCCGTCGTTGTTGGTTGAGCTCCGTCGTTCTGACCTGTTTCCTCTTACTTGTAGATTCAATTGTCGCCATTGTCCGTAAAGCAGGTCTGTCGCTGCTAAGTAGCACCGTTCTAAATCCTGTATTTTTGTTTGTTGTTTGACTGCAAACGCTGTTTGTCGATCAGGTCCGCCGTTGGTCGAACCATAAGATTCTCTATACCGACATCGGCGCTGTCGGTTGAGCGGGCCTGTCATTGCTGGTTAGTGACCGACCGGTCTAGTGGGATTGTATCGTGTAGGGACGGCCGCTTTACTTGGAACATTCTTGGGCATCTCCCCAATTACCATGTACACCTATGAGGCACTTACAACTAAATTCCACCGTTAAAGCAATTAACCTGACCTGCTTGCTTCTTGCTTGGCTTGTACCCTAAGTAGCTAGTATCAGCTGTATTGCTTTTTGTATATATAGTTTGGGTTGTATATAATAAATCCGTTGATTTAGCCTCTAAGTATTTAATTTTAGAGAATAGTTTTTTTGGCAAGTTTCAACTGATTGATCCCTGAACAACCGTGTCTCCATTGTAGCTACCCATGAGGCCCTGGTCTGTCCAAACCAAGTATGAGAAGGAAAATTTTCGTTACCAACACCGACCGACCAGGAGAAACTTAGTTCTTCTAGATTCTTCTATCTGTTTTCTTAAGCTGTAATAAGTAGTGTTTCTTCCTTCTTGCCTTTAAGATATATCACCAGGCCTATTATCTGTTGTTTGTAATGAACATTGTTTCAAGCTGTCGCAATCTTCTTTCCCACCGATCTATATTCTTGGATGTAGTATCTATTCAGAGTTAATAATTTCTTAGTTTTCCTACCCAAATTATCTAAATCTCGTTTACTGTCCAGTGTATCTTTAGGACAATGTTTTATTCTCTTACTAGCGTTTTTTTCACAAAGTTAACTTTTTGAGTTTTCTTTCCAATTCTTTTTTCTTTTCTTTTTTTATAGTGCGTGACTGATAAGCTTTTTTGACTGCTGCATCTGTATTATTCTTATTTTTTCTTTATTTAATTTTGCTGTTAATAGGGTCAACGTCATGCAAAAGACAATAATCAGTCCCTCTGAAAAATAAAAGTTTCTGTTTCAATTTGTTTCCCTTGTTCCAAGTTTCAAGCCAGTACACCATTGTTTCATTGTTATCTCTAAAACTCTTACCATTGTTGAATCACTGTGTTAGATTACTCACGCTACTGATATAGTTGTTGGGACTGTAATCAGTCCATATTGCGATAGCGATTGTATTTTATTAAATTAGGGAATCAAGTCCTTTATCCTTTTTCTTAGCCAATTTGGACCTCATTTTGTATCACTTCTTCCACCTTCTGTACTGTAATACTGTAATAGTGATCCATAATTAGCATTTTTTTCATCTCGTTTTACCCAATCAACTTCTTTGTTAAAAGAGTTCTGTTTCTCACAATTCGTTCCAGAATGTATCTAAATAAAAAAAAATCCATGTTTTGTTTGAAGAATTTGGTATCTTTCTCTTTTTATTTTTTTCTTTCTCTCGGTTTTTGCTACGATTTGCTTCAGTATTCCTTTTAGTTCAAATGTACCGTTCTTTCCTATTTGATACTTTTCCTTAAGTTCCCTATCATGCTGTTTTACTTTCTGAGTTATTGCACCCTTAGTTTGAAGCTTTGCGATAATCGATAACTGTTGTCGCCATTCCTCTAGCTGTGTCTGTTGTTTATTCATCTTATTGCTTGTTTTTTGTGAGGTTTACTTGGCGTGATGTAGTTGTGATAATATTTATTGTTGTTATGTCTCCCATATTTAGTTTATTGGCAATTGCTATTTTCTCTATTTTTTTGCTATTTTCTCTTATTTTAGGCAAGATTTCTTGTTGTTGCATGCCAGATTCAGTACCTCTTTGTATTTAATTTGTTGTATATGTTGTATATCCTCAACTATGTTGCTTTTCGTTTCTAATGCATCTTTTGATCTACAATGTGATCTCTCATCTCGTGTCTGCTTGGTACTATCTGGTACTGTCTTGGTACACTCTTTATTTGTTGGAACTGTTGGGGATTGTCTCCATTCTGTTATTAGTCTCGCTTTCTCCATATTTTGTATGTTCCTCTTTGATTTATCGTATCACATCTCGCGATGCTATAGTAGTGACACCATAATTAATAATGTCTTTATACTCCTTGGTTAAGGCTTGTCTCTTTTCGTTTGCTTTGTATTTTTCCCAAACATTATAACTTTTCTTGTGATAGTATACTTGCATTACCATCAATTTTTTGAATTGTTTGAATGATGGGCATTAGTCTGTTCCCTCAGCTGCCTACTGCATTCTTTTATTTGGCGTGGGTCAATATTAGTTTCTTTGTTAATTTTGTCTTTCGTCGTATTTTCGCAAGTAGCTAGATCCTCAGGAATTTAGGAGGAAACGTTTGAGGTACACTTCTCCTATATCATGAAACCCCTAGGTACGAGGGTGGTCTGAAAAGTTCCCGACCTAACAAAGATACAAGACATTTTTTCTGAAAATTTTTTTTTTTTTAACATAGTCTCCTTGTAACTCTACACACTTCTCCCAGCGATGCTCCCATCTCTGTAACGCGTCCAAATAGTACTCGGCATTTTTCTCTGCAAAATAATTGTTCACGAAGGTGATTGCATCTTCATTTGACGAAAATCTTTGTCCTCCGAGCGCAATTTTTAGATGAGGGAACAAAAAGAAGTCGCTTGGGGCTAGATCTGGTGAGTAAGGCGGATGGTCAAGCAGTTCAAACCGTAATTCGTGGATTTTCGCCATGGCAACCGCTGAGGTGTGAGACGGTGCGTTGTCTTGGTGAAACAGGATTTTCTTTTTCTGCAAATGTGGCCGTTTTTTCGCAAGTTCTGCCTTCAGCTTGTCAAGTAATGATGCATAGTATGCTCCTGTAATGGTTTTTCCTTTTTGAAGATAATCGATTAAAATAACTCCATGACTATCCCAAATAACAGTCGCCATCAC
Source organism: Ignelater luminosus (assembly GCA_011009095.1). Lineage (NCBI taxonomy): Eukaryota > Metazoa > Arthropoda > Insecta > Coleoptera > Elateridae > Ignelater > Ignelater luminosus. The sequence goes on along the minus strand of VTPC01086808.1, from coordinate 8,112 downwards.
TTTTCCAGCCGAAAAAACAGTTTTTGCTTTTTTTGGAGCCGGTTCTCCCTTTGCAGTCCACTCTTTGGACTGTATTTTTGTTTCGGGCGTATAATGGCGTATCCAAGTTTCATCTACAGTAATTAATCGGCGCCAAAACTCGGATTTATTTCGCCTAAACTGCGCCAAAAGAGCGTTGGAAATATTCATTCGAACACGTTTTTGGTCTAACCTGAGCAAACGCGGCACCCAACGCGCGGACAGTTTTCTCATGCCTAAATGTTGATTTAATATGTGACAAACACGTTCTTCTGACATGTTCATAACCTCTGCTATCTCTCTCACTATATTTCGGCGCCATTTGGTGAACTTTGGCGATGTTTTCGTCGGTAGTTGCAGTTTTTGGACGTCCCGAACGTTCATCGTCTCCCAAGCTCTTACGGCCACGTTTAAATTCAGCAGCCCAAAATTTCACTGTGGTAAATGATGGTGCAGAGTCCCCATACACAGAATCCAACTCATCTTTTATTGGCGAAGGCGTATTGCCTTTCAAAAACAAATATTTAATGACAGCTCGATACTCGATTTTGTCCATTTTCACAAAAAGACTCACATCAACTCACTCAAACCACTGTTACATAAAAACTGCGCGTCCAAAATGGCTGAAACTTTGGTGAGTAACTGTCAACAGATGAACAACGAAATTCAGTAGCTTTTATTTACGAGTGCTGCCATCTTCACGTTGAGGTCGGAAACTTTTCAGACCACCCTCGTATATTTTCTTACACAGTAATCGTAGAAGATTTTTAACCAGGTGAACTTATTATTATTGTAATTGTTACTAAAAACGATAAAATAAATATTGCAAAATAGAAACTATTTTGCTGTATACCTTGTAATAGTATTGCTACGGGATCAATACACAGAAACAAACACAATTACTAAAAATGTCTGACGACTTAAGAAACATAGCTGATCAAATCCTTTTGATAAATTCTGTGGCCTATAGATTTTTGATAATATATCAAACCTCTTTTTATATCTACTGTTTCTATTTTCAAAAACAAAACAATTCCCTTTATTTTATTTATTGTCAAATTATATAAAGTGTTGGATGAAACAGAATTGAAAAGAAACGTCCTAGTTTGAAATGCATAGTTAAAGATTATTCTGCAAAAACAATTTTCTTTTAAATTAATTTTTATAAGAAACTTTCTATAAGACATGAATTAGCGAAACACAAAATATAAAAGGAAAACAAAAAGAAGATTCGGCCATATTTTAATTTTGATGTTCTTAAAAAGTAGTTTATCATTCAAGCTTTTCTTAAACCGTTGCTATCTTTGTTTTAATAAGTATTTTATAGCAGTTTACATCAAAATATAGCATCTTTGTTTTCGTTTATTAGCTTAAAAGGCGTAAAATCAAAAGTAAAGGGGATTAACAACGCGCTAAGTAAGACCAAGGGGTCGCTAAAACAAGCAAACTCATTCAAAAACATTCATTAAATTGCGAATTCAGCCATACATTTTTACATCTTTTCTTGTAAATTGTGCAATTATCCCGACGACATTGTCGTCCTTTAAAATTTAAAATTAAATATTTCGTATTATATTTAATTCGCAAATTGCCCTCTTTGATGTCTAAACTTAATGTCTACAAGAAATAAACGTCGTATTATCGTTGTCCCGAGAAAGAAACTCGGAGCTTTGTAGAAAATTCCGAATAAATTTAACACTGAAAACGCCCACAACTCTTTTCCTGAATTACGTACTAGGAAACCTTTTCTGATATCTCTATAGGAGAATGAAGGAAGATGAGGAAAAACGACTTTACGGTTTGAAATATATATGTATTTCTCTTGTCAATTAGAGCTTCTAAAACTCATGTACATTTAAAAATAAGGAGTAATTTAATTCTAAAAGAGAATTTTAAATTAACTATTTAGGAGGCTTTATGGAACATAAAAAATGTTTACATTGAGAGTAGTTAACAAACTTTCAGCAAGAGTTTGTTAATTTAACTTTCAATGGATAAGCTGAAAACCTTATCAAGTCTTTTAATGGAAGCATTTTGTCATTCGGAGTTTTTTTTTTCTAAAACCAATTTCAGTAATAACTGGCACTTCTATTGGTTCTTCAGTTAAATGATTAAAGAGATTTTAAAGTTTTAAAACATTGTCGATTAAAATTAAATACAAGCAAGCGCGTAGCAAGTTCGATTTAGCGCGACGAGAGCAGTAGTGCGATTAAGTTAATTTAGCGAAAAAACCCAAAAGTTAACTTACACAAGATATCCAACTGAGGCATCCACTTTTGGATCATTACATTGTCTGGTTTTCCGGGCATCGTTTCGGTTTCCCATTTCTAGAGCACGCTTTTACAGGCGGGAGGTCGAACTCTAGCAGGAACATTTGTCTCTTTGCCACAGGAAGAGTGTGTCCTTTGAGTGTTGAACCTGAAAGTTCGTAATTTATAATGTGGGAAAATTTTGCAATTAATTGTATTCAAAACTTTAAGGTATACAAGTAGTTGTAAATAACGAAGGAATCTGAATTAATGCAAATCTAAAAAGCAGAATTGAAGTATTAATGCTTGTTCATTATGTACAAAGCAATTTTTACAGATGTAAAATGATTTTGTTTGAATTAATTAATACAGTAATTAAAAAGTTATGATTTATTTATCAAAGTATAACATACATAAGTACAATTGTATCTTTAAAATTAAAAATTATGAGTTTTCGCTTACAGCAAGCATGTTTCAGTACTTTTATTCAATTGTAGCATTTCAAAGTACTATTAATTAGTTATACTATTACAAATCTACAAGATCACTTACCGCGGAACACTTTAACAAAATACAATTCAACGTACTTCGGTAACTGAAATGCAATATTAAGTGGTATACTCTGTACTTCTGTACAACAGAAAAAGGCGATAACTTTATTATTTCACGTAATATTCAAACAAGTGTTTGACCAACAGATATTAAATTAATTAAATTAAATTACTAATTTTTGTAAGAAAGATCATCTTCGTAAGCACTTATTTTGTCTAGAGACAACCAAAGAATTGGATTGAAGCCGATAGAGCAATAAATGAAAGAAATGAACTCAAGAAACTAAAAAGGAAAAAACGATAACAAAATGGGGAATTGAGGACAGGAATGACACTATGCAATAAAATCTGAAAAGCTGTTAGATGAGATAGAACTAATAAGAAAAAAGATAAACAAACGACAACGTATTTGTCACGTGACTTTAATAGGGTATGAGTAGCGTAGTTCAGAAGGATAACACAACATATTAAAAAATTTTATTTAATACAGAGTATGGGGTAGCTCTGAGATCGACAAGTTTCACAAGTTTACAAGTCAGAAGGAAACTCATAAAAGAAATATTAATGTTAGCTTACATGTGCAAAAATTAATTACTCAACAAAATTCTTCTTGGTGGACTTCACTATGAGATTGAGTATATCCTAATTTGAAAACTAACAACATTAGGATTTGTTTATAAAAAGGAAAAGTCCCCTGCTCGATAATTTTGTATATAATTTATGGGCAATAGAGAATGGATAAATGTACTTATGTAATGAGGCAATAAAAAATAAAAAACTTTTATCTGCAAGTCGTGATACTCACAGACTTTATGCCAACTTTAATATGATCAAGTTACACCTTAATACAGTTTCGGCATCAAAGTACCAATTAATACCCAAGGCCCACAACAACTGCTTACGCCCTAACTAGCTGACTACAAAAGAAAAACAAAGGCCAACTAAAACCAAAACCTTTTTGCAAAATTCGAGAGTTTAAGAGGCTGCAGTTCCGCCCTTCCAAGTGGAGTTTTCTTCTAACACTTTGTATTATTGACTAGTCTAAAACACTATAATTTTTTCAATTGAAGGGTACAGAGAAAGAACGGGCTTAGTCGCATTTTTTGGAGTGTTTGCACATTAAAAACTCTTTTTTTTTAATCTATTGAAAGTTAGATATTTTCTGCACCGATAGCTCAAGGTTTAGAATATTTATAAAATGGTGTAGCAACCACAAAATAGAAAATTTTTAATTTAGCTGATTTTTCTCTGTACCCTTCAAATATTATCAAAGACTTAAACTTCTAATTTTTTGATCTGGAAGGTTCGACAAGAGTTACCCTTAGCCACCGCCCTTGGATAATAAGGTTGTCTAATACGCTGAAATCCGATACCGTTACGTGCTTATTCATCAATTGGTAACGTCCATCGGCATTCTTAATGACATCAGATTATCAGCTGGCCAGCATACGAGGCAACCACACTGTCTAAGAATCGTGAGCCTTAGCAATGGGCACTTGCACCCCTCAGACTAGAAACGTAATTTACTTACTTGTAGGACTGTTTTAGTTTTTATCATCTTCTTGAAGAATTCCCAGAAAATTGCTGAGCTCTACTAATCTCCTATGCTAGAATACAGTGGAATCAACCATCACATGTCAGCGCAGGAAACAGATACAGGTTTGGCAGCATGCAAAATAAGTACCTATTATAGATAGATCTTTTACGTATTACTTCACTGCATAAAATCCTAATGTCTGCAGTAATATCTAAGTTTTGTTAAACTTAAAATAAAACTTGACAGTGAGTTTTTTCTTCATTATAGACGGTAGATATACCACATAAGGACTTCGAGGGTGCGAATTTCCTGGAGTTCTTGAGTAAAATCGCATAGTAAGATTGGGCATTTCCATCATCGAGTTATTCTTTATCTTCTCATTTTCCATTTTTTTTTCTAAATTATCTTAAATCTCTAGCACCATATAAAACTGCCTTTGTACTGCTATCTTTTGATATTCCATTGATTACTCAGTGCATTAGCTCCTCATTCTCGATGGAATCACGGATAGCAAATTCCTTCATCACAAGGAAATACTTGAGCGAAATTTCGTCTAGTTAGCTTCATTTTTTTGTGCATCAGTGAAGTACTTAGGCACTATTAGTTTTCGCGGGAAATTCTTCTTGCAAAAACAACCAAAGATTTAATGCTGTTTCGCCTTAAATGCTTAATTTTGCGATACCTCTTAACTGTTTCTTTGCAAAAATCAGCCTTTGTACGTTGTTTTATCCTAGCAATACTAGTTTCTTCAAATTTTTGTATCCACTATTCAACTGGGTAAATACAGCTTCTGTCAAAATATTGTGTAATGTCCTTGGTATCGCGAAATAGCACGACAGAAAACACAGACGGTACAATAGAACTCACCTCGTCTGGATTTACTACTTTCTCTGTCTTTCTTCTGCTGTACACGTTACAATATATTTAAGTCTAAATCTGAAGACAGATTCTTCTTGCACTATCTTTGCAGTCCTCTGTGTAGTCAAGCACTAAGGAACTGCATATAGCCTCTAAATCACTTAAAGTTGATTTCGAAATTAAAAGAAAAATTTTAATAACTAATTTAAATTTTATTATTAAACGCAATGCACGTCTATCAGTTGTTTCCATAGCGTACTACTTGAACAGTTCGAAAATGAAAAGAAAAAAAGGCCATAATTTATTTATTTATAAAACTAAGTATGTCAAGTGGTATATTGTTAGAATCGTTGAAAAAGAGCCTTTTTTATAAAGTCATGGCCAACTATGGCTTTTATTTAAAAAACCCAAGCTTGTGTCATAACTAAAAACCTATAGCTTAAATAAAAACTTTGGTTAGACTTTATTATTAAGCACATAATTGCCTACAACTTTCTCCTTTACACATTTTTTCTAAAGTCAATAATAACAGAGCTATAGGCACCAAACAAAATAACAAAAGAATTATTTTTGCGTGATATCTAGTTAGCCATTCATTTTTTCTGGAAAACAAAAGGCTCATTAAATTGAGCTGGTAAAACTGCAATTCTTTCCCCATTTAGCCGTCTCTCTATTTCCGCTAGTTTTCGAGATCGCCATACTAAACATCGGAAAAAAACTTACCCTGTATATGCCTTTAAAAAACAAATAGGGAGCCATATCATAATAGGCCTAGGGCGCAATAAAACCTAAATCCGCTTCTGGTACCATTTAATTATAATAATACTAATATGGTACAACTAAAATGCACATACTGTGACATGACATTCTAAATAAAAGTATAGGTACAGTACTATTTCAACAAAGTCTTATTAAACAAGATCGCGTAACTACAAAAGCAAGCGCCTACTTTTTTTGTTTGCCATGACGTTTAAAACATGGTCAGGGTTTACTTATATATTCCAGTAGATAGGCAAGAAAGCTGAGAAACTCAGTACTGTGAAAGCTTTAGTATTTGGCTCCATTGACGAGACGTTTTTGCACCAAAGCTAATATTCAGCCTGTACCGCCGTAACTGCTTTTTCGGGTGAAGTAAATCCTGGTAAAAGCACTTAAAAAACTGAAAGGAAATTTTCATTCGCCTTTTAAATTTATAATTATTTGTTCGATACACTGAGCAAATATCGATATTTTATAATAGTCCTCAACGGAATTCGTTTGCAGATTTGAGCGCTGAGTTTGTCTGCCCGTAACTTTGGAACTCTTAGTTCACAGTCAAATAGTTAGTTCTTTAAACAACATGGATGCGCAAATAAGTATGACATTAAAAACAGATTGAGCATTGTCTCCTATATTCTGCAATAAGGGGATGACATCATTTGCATGCTTTACAGTTGCTACTAAATCGTAAGATGGACTTTGCAGGAATATAGAGAATGAATAATGAATTCGCTTTTTTCCATTGCTGCCAAACGTGTTGCAGCTGTGGCGGAAAGACTTCTTACTTCTTGTGCAACATCCTGCAGACTGGAAACAATAGGTTTCAGGAGCTCAGCAAAAACCAAAACACTATCATGACGTTGGATAAAACGTGTATCACAGAGGTGAAAAAGGTATTTTTTGGAGATTTCGGGGGGTCCGGGCCTCCTAGACCCCTCCCTTGGGTAAGTGCCTGACTGCAGAAGAGATCAAATTAAAACTACAATAAAATCAAACCACCTTTGACTAAAAAGGTTTTTTTTGTGGAATTTGCACTTGTACACTAACAACGCCTTATCTCTTCTGCATATGTTTCCTTAAATCTTTGTCATACAATTAAATTAGTGTCTTACATAAAGATGCTTGGTCATATTTTCACACTATGAAAATCGGTTGCCATGGTAGTTAGAGTTTTTACCTTAATCTTAACGGTAAAGTACGGTCGTATATTTCTAAACAGTAACACATAAATGACTAATTAGTCATAAAAGGACAGTAATAAGAGATTGGTGATTATGTCCTACAGTGCCCAAGTTGCGATTATGAAATTTTGTAATCTTCCTATAAATTGGCAATATTGATAGTGAAGGAGACACGATTTGTAAAAAAATTCCAGCTGTATTACTCATGTATTAGAATGACACATAATGTAGATGGGTGGAAGAAGGACAAAATTACTTGTGGTAATGCGAAACGTAACAGACACCTATGTGTAAAATTAGGTTAGGCAGCTGTAATATTTTGCATTCCTCTAGAAAAAAATCCTGGAAAAACTTTAGATTTGTCGCTGAAGGTCAGGACATACTAGAATTGAGTCGGTCATTGAGTCTAATATTGGTTCGCAAGCTCTACACAGTTTAATCCCAGTTGCATAGGAAAATAGGTTGCAAGCTTACCTTTCCGAGGATATAAATCCAGTTTCGAAACTCAAAAATCAGAGCCTGCTTCCGTGGGCTCCTTACGCTTTACAGGAGTTTTTCTTCCAACATACAACAAGAAAGGTACCATGCCTGAAGATCAGATTCTAGGATTTACTTCTTACAATTAGTTTATTTAAAATAATGAGACGTGACTAAGATAGGCGTTGTTTTTGCAAATTTTTAAGGTTGGGTTTACTTAAAATAGTTAACTGTATGCAACTGAAATTCAATAAATGAAATGATTATTTTAATTGTGATTTACAAAATTTTATTTAAATAGCACATTCATTTGCATCTTACCTTTCTGGAATTACGGACAGGTCTACCATTTAAATCCCAAGACACGTATTAGAGCTTTTCCAAGATGCAATTAGTGTCATTACTGACAAGTTTATTTCTTTGTTTCTACAAATTTTAGCCCCTTCATCCTGCTGAAGCGTATTACCAAACAGGACTGGTGT
>VTPC01086807.1:0-14223 GCA_011009095.1 Ignelater luminosus | reverse complement strand
TTACAAGAGTTATTGTCTTTTCCGATCGTTTATCATTCCTTTTTTAATGTGTATGTTGCAGAACTATAAGATTTTAGAGAAATTAAATTATTTCTATGTTAAAGGATTTGAACCGTGGTGGGTTAACACTTGGCAGGCAGGTAGCCGTTTTATAATACTTTTCTCGCGTTTTGTTTCGATCTTTAAGTGTGACGCGCGGTTAATTTCGACATTTTAGTGGCTGTGAATTTGCTTTGATTTTCTATTTGATTTATGGTTTATGGGCATTAATTTGCATTTTGAGTTAATCCTCGAGGGAGGCCTCTTTGAGGATTAAAATATTGACGCATCATTGTGCGGATGAACGTAAAAATTCATATGCTGAAAGGTGTTACCTGTATTTTTACTAGTACGTGGAGATGAACGACAAGCTCATCGTCTCTGTCTTCATTAGAAGGATCGTGTAAAGAAGTAACCGTGTCGAGCCAGTTATTTGGACATTATTTAGTCCCGCTTTCTTCTTGAGTTTTGGTTTAGTCATTATGGAAATCTCCGTTATGTACCGGGTGTCCCTTGACTCTGCTATCTTCGTCATACTCCCTGAATTAATATCTTCAGTGTCCATCGAGAAATCTGGTATTCTCTTCGTTATTAAGAAAATTAAAGTTTTGTGTTTGTGGAAGTTAAGTGTTTAAAAATTTATTGTGGTTGAAGCCATGCCTTCTCGAAATTAAATTTAGTGTAAATTCAATTCTTTTGTATTTGGAAAAGTTGCTGGAAACTTAAAGGACCTTCAGATTTAGAGTGAGGAATAATTGTTTATGTTACATATATTTGTTTGTATTTTTATGTTGTTTTGTTTAAATGCTTTGAGCATTTAACGTTAATATTTGGTTTATTTAATGTTAGGAAGGTATCTTTATAGTGTATTTTTTCCGGAAAAATCTAGGGAAAACAATAGGTAGTTTAAATTCTATAGTAATCTTTTGAACGTTTTCTTTTTGTTTGAAGTAATACAAGTTCACATGTTCTAAATTTATTAATAGTTTTAAATTATGTTCAGTTTTGTTTGCTTAGAGGGTTTTAATACAATAAGTATTTTGCGATTTAATGATTTCTAAACGCATTTATTTGACGGGCTCTTCAGACCTAATTTTCATGTAGTAATTGTCATTCTTTTATTTGATGTTTGTAAAGTAATAATTTCTTCAATCAACCATATCATTTTGAATCTTTTTGTGAATGTATTTTGGGTGGACCCTATATACAGCGTGTTCGTCGGTGTGGGGACAGGTCGACGAATTACATCGTTTTGTGTGGCACTGTCTCCTGGCGCCCTTTTGGTATCTCTTTTAGGCTTTTCAGCTAAAAGCTAAGTTTTAGGCTCAGGTAAGATCATCAAAGCCTGGGTTATTTACTATTTTGGAAACTACTACAGTCTTCGACATGAGCTATGGGCTTGAACATCTACCGATATCTGGCTTATACGGGACTTGTACATACTTTTGGGCATTTTTCCGTTACATATTACGTAAGCACAATTTTGTTAATTTTTGACCCCACTCCTACTTTATAAGGAAAAATAAGAAAATTGTAACTCTTTCTCCCCCATACTTTTGGGCATTTTCCTGTTATATACTTTAGTGAACTTCATGAATTAGAAAGATTGTTTTCACATTCTTCTTTCTGTACTCCCATCATCACCAAAAAATAAACTTAATATGTCGAAATGAAAAATTGTAACTCTTTCTCCCCCCGAATAATAAGACGTAAGAAGTTTTTTTTATTTTTGTAATAAAATCAAAATTAAAACGAAAAAATTAAATTATTTTTAAGATGAAAGAAATACTTTTCTTTTAAACTGAATAACTATAAGAATCATTCAACTTTGGACGACGGGCTCTGTATCCAAGTTTCAACATCGTTAACACGAGGTGGCCCATCTTCACATGTCTGGCTTGAATTTGTTGATTCGGTTGGATTATTAACGTCATCTATGTACGTTTAGCCATTTGGCCTCTTCGTTTCCGTCTGAATCTCTTATTGAAATGAATGAAAAAACTAATTTCATAAATTTTAAATAATGGATATTATTTGAAATTATCAGTTATTTTGTAGCTCTTATCTTACTTAAGATTTATGGTCCACTCCCGCTCCTTCTGACAACAAAACTGCTTACGTAATACTTGAACGCTCCCTCATACATTGTGTTAGAAGCACCTAACACTGTTCAAGATATTGAATACTAAATCTCTTAAAGTAGTTAGTATCTCAATGTCTTCAAACATCTTGCATCTATCTTTCAATCCAAACAAACATTGTTGTATTATAATTACAGAAACATTTGTAGCTACACAGTATAGGAAGATTTCTAGGATCTGTTTCTATTAGTCATTTACTCTACAATAAGGTCTTTTTGGTCTTAGCCCAACTAAACTCAGTAGTGACCTTAAGCATAAGTGGAGATCATATACACAATAAAATAACACAATTATATGATTATATGATAAATGATAAGAATTAGAAAAATGTAAAGAAACAACTGATATTAATACATTATCTCATTCATTCAAACTTATTTATTGCAAAGAGAAACTTTGAAAGCAAGATTTTAAACAATTGTCAATCCTAGCCTACTTACTTAAATTTTGGTTCGCAAACGTTTACAAATGACTCAAGATCAAAGATTTTTTATTTCTGTGTCGTTATTTTTAAAATTAAGACTACCAGATGCTACATTGCTGCAATTAGAAAAAAATCTTCTATCTGAATTCGTGAAAATATGCAGGATGTGCCATTTAAAAAAAATCATGAGGGCGTCATCACTCGAAAACAATGACGCTTTGGAATTGATACTAACATGAAAATCTGTCTGAGGATTTTTGCAAAAAATTGCTTGTTTCGAATTTAATGGATTTATTCCGTACTTTTGCCACTCACTATATAATCTACCGAATGCTGTTTTCTCTCTTGTGAAGTAAGCTTTTAAGTAGCACATGATTGTACTTGCATTACTTTTTTAATGCAATTACTGTATTTCAAACACTTAGCACATGCATGTTTACTTAAAGGAACCGATAAGCGTCATGGAAACATTGGAAAATGACGAAAACAGTACTTCGGAATCTACAATCAAACTAGTCGGCGACGCCTACGAACTTAGATTAAGAGACAAGGATTTTATATTTTGGTTGACAATTTTTCATAAAATAATGCCTCACGTTGAAATAATTTTTAAACAATTACAAAAGACAAATACCGACCCAGTCAAGATGAGACAGGATTTACAGAATTTTGAAAATGAAATACAAAAAATACGCAATCAAATGGATTACATTATTGCAAATATTGACAGTGATGCAACTTTTAGAAGATGAAGCACCTCCTCAAAAAAGGACACGCATGCAGCATCTAACTAAGAAAACAGAAGCCTTGAAGGTTTGTGTTTCTATTATTCAGCAAATAAGAACTAGATTTAGTTTCACTGGACATCTAGTGGAAAAATTTCCCAAAAATCGCTAGAAATTTCCAGAAAAGTATCTTTCTGAAGTGGTTAGTGTTTATCCTTTTTTAGAAAAACGTAGATTGAAGACTGAACTGCAGGTACTTTATAAACGAGAAGAGTTGATAAATGTTTTTGGGGCTGTCAATCTTTTATCGGTAATTTCACAAAAAGAAATGCGTGGTACTTTTCAAGAAACCTTAAATCTTTTGAAGGTATTGGTGACAACGCCCATGTCTACATCCGAGGCCGAGCGTTGTTTCTCCTTGCTAAAAAGGATCAAGACTTTTCTAAGAAACTCCACGAAGGAAGAAAGGCTCAGTGAATTGGAAATGCTATCAGCTGAAAAAGCTTTTCTTAATAACATGGAAAATTTTAATAAGAGAGTGATTGACGTATTTGCTAATAAAAAAAGAACGGAGAATGGATTTCACATACCGTACAATTTAAACATTTGTGTTGTTAACATTGACTGATTTAAATGTAACTTTAATAATTAATAGAATAGGATACCTTGGTAAGTTGGTAAATATTCATTGTTTTTGGTGAATTGGAAAGGTAACATACAAAATTACAAATCCTTCCTTTTTCTTAAGTTCGTACATTTTAAAATTTAAATTTTCGTAATTTCTAAAGTGAGAAAGATTTGCAATGTCGTACTTTAAAATTTGTATATCTCCTCCCCCCCACACACATTGAACAGCAAAACCGTGGCTCTACCAACGCACAATACCACGAGTCGCCACTGGCTACCACTCAAATATTACTCTGTAGTGATACCATGATATTAACAGTCACAAAAACAGTAAACAAAAATGTGTACAAAAAGATTTATCAATCATCACCTTCCGCAATTTTCTTTGACAGTTGACTGGTACGGTTGTCGTCGTGTCTAAAAATTTACGATTTGCCGCCACATTAGTCTCCTCCTTCTTGGATCACGTAATATTTTAGTTCCAAAAATCTTCCTGTTCTTTCTTTTGCCCTCTGAGTGAGATGACGCTGAAGCAAATTTGTCGCCCATTCGGCTATCCCTATTGCTCCCCCTGACTTTAATTTATTCTCATAGTATGTGGACACATAGGTTTTATAATAAGGCATATAAAGATTACATATTTAACGAACTCCGAAAGGAATCGTTCCTGAATTTGCGAAGTCTGTTTATCTGTCTGTATGTCCGCATCTTTTTAAATTTTGTCTTCGTTTTTTGATACAAAGCGGAGTTCGTTGTGGTTATGCTTTGCACCCTCTGACGTTTTATTAACAGTTTTAAAGTTAACGTCATTTGAGATTATGATTTATGCCTAAATTTGGTATGATTCTCGAATTAATAGTCAAATGCCTCTGGTAGTATTTAAATTGGATTTTGGTGCTCAACTTTGTTACGAGTTTGTGAATAAAGATCTTACTATGAGATTTTGATCTAACGTCAAACATATGTAACTGCCCAATTTAAGAATCTATCCATCTGAAGATTATTTTTAATTATCTTATAATAACGAAGTACATACTGTGCATAAAAAAAGAAACGGTAATAAAAGTTTTATGATGCATTATATGCTGGGTATAAACGCTATAAGTAAAATTCTTGATAACGATTAATTTTAATTTTTAATGTCTGATTTTATGAATTCCCTGCTGACCGACAAAGTAATATGTGACATATTTTTAAGTAGATTAGTCAACATTTATAAAGTTGCAGAGGGAATAAATTTTATGTTTTATTGTGTAGAATGAGAAAAATATTTTCTATTTGTTTTTTACGTTTATTTACAAAATTTTACCTATTTTCATTATAGTGTAAACGTTCAAGAACAAGTAATATAAATGCCCAATTTTTATTGTCTGTAAGATTCTGCTTTAAAGAATTTTATTGAAAAGGCAATAAGACTTGTATTAGGTAAGGTATAAACGAGTTATTAAATTTCCAGTCATAATGTAGCACAATATAGAATTTAGTTGGTATCTTCAGCGAAGCTATTTGCTGGATCTTTATGGAGCAAAGGAAATATATTTTCTGTGTAATATTCTATAGAGTTATGTTCAATTTGCAACTTTTATTCTCTTTTTAAACTTTCATGGCTGAAAGTTTGAAACATTTTTTATTGTCTGGTAAAATGGTTATTTAAAAAAAGTTATTTAACCTTGACCTATATTTTAAAAACTTTAGAATTAAATTAAACTGGTGTTTAATTCAGTAGTATCAGAAATATTACTGATAATAACAATCTTTTATTCAAATAAGTCGTAATAACTCAGCAAAAAGTGTTTTTATACTACCACCTAAATGAATGTATATAGAGTCGTTTCCCCTTATTGTTAATGTCTCTTATGAAAAATCATCGTAGCGGGGTCCCCTTCAAGTGGTGGGTAAGTCCGTTAAACTTCTTATCTTTCGCGAATAGTTTAATTTAGTAACCTATAAGTAAATCTAGATATTCTGTGAATAGATGGTAGTTTGCTGGCTTTATTTTTTGCTGTGGTGAATTCTTTTATTCTTTTATTAAACAGCAGATTAATAATCTCGGTTTGAGTATTCTGACATCCCGACTGTTCATCGCCTCAATTAATCTACAATATTCTCGCTTCAGTTTGCTGAGTTGATTATCAAACGGTGGATTTGAATTTAAGGAATTCGTTATAAAGCTCCTGTTTCATAAGAGCTTTAAATGCTTCAAATACACAGAAAAAGTTATACTGACACAATGTTCAAGCAAGCGAGAAAATTACAGTGCAGCCACCGGCACACACGTTCTAAAACTATGCAGAGAATGCTACTGTTTCATTACATACCTTGCACATAAAGGAGAATTTGATGATTAAAGGAGTTTGACTAATTAACGCAACGTATGTATGACGTGTTAGAATTATTTTGACGTTTTTATTAGAAGCAGAAGAGAAAGGAAGTAACACGTTCTAGATTTCGTTTAATAAACTTTTGATGAACGTGCGATGTAAAACAGTAAAGTACAAAGCTTTGAAGTTTCTTTACAAAATTTGGAAGCCTTTAAGCTCTTTTAATCTGAATGCGTGTTTCTTGGCAAGTCTCCGTGATAAGGAAATAATTATTAAAACAAAGATTACTAGTAGGTTTCCTAGTAATTATAAATTCTGATCTAATCAGTTTTCAAACTAGCACACAAAGAATTTTATAACTAAGAAAAGACAGGCATTAATCATTCAACTAACTGTACAAAATTGCAATAAGAACTTCTACTTTTTAAAAGCATACCTAGAAAATTAACTATATCAGATAAATTTGTAAATTTATTAGAGTTTCTATTCCTATCCTGGCTACATCAAATCACGTTTTATGAGCAGTAACAGATGCAGAGAAACTTGCTAAATCAACCAACCGTACGCTGTTATTGTTAGGAAATGGTTCATGGAACTTTGGTTAATTACAATAATTGCACATTTGAGTTTTGATTGGTTATTGTTTGAAACTCATTTTCCTTGATTTACATCCTAGACTTTTAGAACTTTGTAAACTTTTTTCTCTTTGTATGATACCTATAAGTGCTTCTTTTTTTTACTATCTTTATATATCAGCACTTTTAATTTTTATCTGTTGAAATTTCTAAGTTTCTTTTAGAACTTCTCGTTGTTTTTTCTTTTACTTTTTATTCTATTAAATCAGAAATATAATTTTTTCATAATTGAGCTTTATCATACATTTATTGATTAGGTAAAGTAAATTTGTAAGGAAAAGTATTTTTCAAAAAGTTTTAAACAGTCGTATTTAACCCAGCAGTTTTAAAGGTTTTAAAATATTGGATTTTATGGAAACAATCCAGTAAAAAGTGACAAAAGCATGTAGCTTTGGAATTTAGAAAACCTATCTCTGTTGGTCGATTAATTTAAAACTTTATAGAATTAGAAATCCAGACTTACTTTTTTCTGCATAATCTCTATAATTGTAGTTTATACGTATATTAAACGGTTTAGACACATTCCAACGTATTCCATACCGAAGCACCCAAAAACAACGCTTCTTCGACTACACCGAACACTGCATTTCAATAGCTGTAGTATTCAATATAGAAACTGCACTTAGGACGGCTCTAGTGGCAAAACGACAAAGGTAGAAATACACTAAACGTTCGTTTATGAAACAAAATTATCTGTTTTCTAGTTAATAGAGAGTCGTTTTTGTCTTTAGATTCCTCTAGAAGGTTAGTGTAGCAAAACCAAAGGCAAATAAGGAAAAAGTAGTCTGCTTTAAAACACAGCTGCAGCAAAACGAGGCATAGTTCTTTTAAGAACATCGATATTGGGCGAATAGCACAAATATTTGTCACCATATGTGATCTTTTATGGCAAAGGTGGGCAAGCTTGACTCTCAAGGCTTAATTGGTTTGTATAGCGAGAAATCTCGCATAGTTTGCAGCTTGAAAATGAATACTAACTTGTTTGCTAAAATGTCTGCTCAAAGTTTATCTTTGCTATATATTTGCCTTTACACGAGCTAATTGGGCCACGGGGGTCAAATTTTCCCACCCCTGCTTGAATGGGAAAAGCCCAGCCAGTTTTCGCCTACAACTCTCTTGAGGAAAAAAATAATGATGAAGGATAGAATCTAACGCGTTTTTGCCAGTAGCTTCCTTGAAAAGGTTAATGAAAAACGAACTCTATCAGTGCATAACCATTTTACGGAAATTAATGGGAAGCAAATCCCTATTTCAAACAACCATGCATTGCCCGTTTAAAGCAATAATCTCATCAGTGCTCAGAAATGGGCTAATGAAAGGCAAATTAGCTATCACAACTAGTCCATTTGGTGCAACATGAAATAAATAATCAATCCCAAAATGAAATAATGTAATTTCAGAAACTGTACTACAACTAACCTTTCATCTAGAATAATACAGTTTTCAAAAACAAAAAACCTCTTTCACAGTATCCGTAAACAATAACCAATCTGACCAATATCGTTTGGATTATTCTTGCAATTATTCAAGCAGTCATTTACTCGCATCCAAGGTTTTAAAGTTCATGGTTAGTTTAAGAATACGACGATTTTGAGCGTTTTGCCTCAAAAGGCCTACCATCCAGTAGCCATCGTTTAAAGATTTTGATCATAAGCAGCTATTCCTATTTATAGTGTCATTATTTTTATTTATTAAAAGTATTAAGTATGTCGCAAAGCTGACTTACTAGTAGAGCACTAAATTTTGGGAATAGTAAAATTTAAAAGCTACACAGATACTGCAAAAAATTCAAAAAAACTACGTGTCGCAACTACAAAAGACAAAAGGTCGAAGCATTGCCAAACTTAGTAAAGTGAATAAATTGAAAAAGGTAGTGCAGCAGCTGGAGAAGCGCAGAGTAGATTTTCAAACTTTTCTCTTACACACACTTTCCCCAACCTTTAAGGGAAAATAGTGTTCAGTTGTTTACTAAACTAAGTTGTTCGGCATTAAGCATCAGAACTAATGTGAAACTTCTGGAATGAAGGTAGCTAAAAAACTTATAATCTTACACTGGACAAAAAGTAATAGAATTCTTGTTTTCATGGGTATGGTAAGAACTAATATCTACTTAAAATATCGTTTTTATTTAATAATCTTCAAAAACAAAACAATCTGCAACTTTATGTCATTGAAAGCGTTGAAGCGAGCTGTTTAATGGTATCGAAATCAAGTAGGAGTTAGAATATTTCGAAACAATCACCACAATAGTGTTGTTAGTACAATTCTTTGTCACTCTACGTTTACCACTGCTTCGAACGCTTGTTTATTGCAGAGATAATTTAACTTTAAAGGAATTTCGAAACTTGTTTTTGGAAAATATCAAGTAAATAACAAATTATTTTTTAAAAACAAGAGTAATTTAATTTCTCCAGATTACAGTGGTACCAGAAATTTGGACACATTGTATAAAAAAATTTGAAATGTGGTTCAAGATTATACCCATATTATAAAAGAGAAAATAAAAGTCTGGGTACAAGAATCTATTTAAAGGTTCTAAACACTTTTTTTCAAAAAAGAATACAAATAAACTTGTATCAGATAGGTTTTTTCCGTAAAATGAATTAGTACTTAGTTTTTGTTATTTACACAAGTATCCACTGAATAAAGTATCACAAAGAGTCCTAAATGGAAGGAGATTTTCATGGGCAATAAATTTTATTGTTTCAAACCTCGTAAAGCAAAACCCACATAAATGGAAAATCGTTCTTAAAATCAACAATGTTTATTTATACTGCATTATTTATTAAGAATATAAAAATAAAACAAAGTACACCTTTTTGCAATTTCTCTGTTACGATACCTTATAATATCAACATAACTTTTAAACAAATGGGGTTTTTAAAGTCAGCTAATAAAAGTAATCAATAATAAATTGGTATACGGAAAAAACAAGATCGAGTAGGTCATGCAATTTAAAACTGCAAAATGATTGACAGAATCAGACAAATCTAAATATTTAAATTGTCTTGATTTTCTGTTTTTAAATAAAAATTCCATATTATTTATAGTTACTACAAAAAAAAAACCATACCTATTTTAATTAAAATAGGCTAATTCATAACTCAAATGCCAACCAAAAAATTATTTGTATGAGATTTATTGGAAAAAGAACTAAGGAAACCCAGAGTTCCTACATGTACAGTATACCCATTTTATGAGTCCTCCTCTGAATGTTTGGCAATAGGCAACACATCCTACAGTTCAGAGATATCTTTGTATAACTAAAGATTTTAAAAACAAAATGGATCGTGTTTGTATAGTTTGTTTTCTATAATACATGTCAATGTCAAAATTCCTCGAGTTATGCTGGTTAGAAATAAGATTTGCATTTTCACAAAACACAACCATAAGAATAATTATAAATTATTATAAAACCTTAAGAATTTGATAATAAACAAAAAAAAATTATTTAACAAAAATAAAGTACACAAAATGCACAGGTTTGGGCAAAAAATCAAACAGATTAGTGTAGTAAATGTTTAAACTTCCTTCTATTGCTTTGTTCACACAACAATTCTCTGCTGTATGCTATTTCTAATGCGAGCAAAAATATCAGGACTAAAAGAGCGCCATGACTGCACTATTCTTGCTCTTAGCTGATCTTCATTTTCTATTGGCTGTTGATAAATCTCCCGCTCGACTTTTCCCCAAAGAAAAAATGTGACGAAGTTATATCTGGACTGCGGAAAAGTCAAGCATGTATACCTCCTAACATTTTTATGATAATGAGCTGGGGGACCAGTATTTTGAAACCATAAGTCTCAACGCAAAGCAAAAGGGACATCATCCATGAGCTCCGGTAGATCATTACTCAAAAATCTAAATACATTTAAGGTAGCAATTAAAAAATGAGGACCAATAATAACGTCGCCAGCAATGCCGCACCATAGGTTAACTTCAGAAATTCGTTGAAAATGTATTCTTATCCAATGAAGATTGTTTTATGCATAATGGTGGTAGTTGTGTCTTGTGACATAGCCGTTATTTGAAAAAGTTGCCTAATCAGAAAATAAAACCTGTGCTAGAAAGTTGGAGTTGTCGTTTAACTTATTTCTTAAAAAGCGGCAAAACTGTAGGCCACGATTGCAGTCATTTTCTGTTAGATATTACACCAAAACATTGAAAAAATAAATAATAAAACCTGTTAGCTTTTAGAACAATAGACACGGAGCCTTTACTAGTTTCAAAATTTCTGGAAATTTCTCCCTAACTAACGTGTAGATTTTCTTCTGCCATTTCGATTACTGCAGCCTCGTTGTTTTTATTTGTAACCGCACAACTTGTAATTCCAGTTTTATTATAGACTGTTCATTCTCTTAAATACTTTTCTAGATTTCTGAATATTTTTTTGAGTCGGGAATGGTCTAGTTGGGTAGCATCTAGCGTAAAGCTTAAGAGCATTGTAACGTAACCTTGTGTTACAAAGGGGTTTATGAATATTTTTTTTTAAACTAGAAACAGGGTCCTAGGCCAGACTAGCTTAGGAGGTTGCCCTAGGTGAAGGTTCTCATTTACACATACAGTAAAACATAGAAATGCATTTTATAAATATATATAATTCTATTAATTCGAAAGATAAAAAAAGATTACGCAGTATATAGCGGAGCGCTAAAAGATGTAAGATATTTAAATTTAATAACAAAATTGAATTTAAAAATATAAAATTAAGATTTCAGAAGACTTTGTTATACATTTCTCTAACAATAAAGATTTATCAAAAGAACCAGTCACATAAAATAAATCGAATTGCAAAAATAGTTGTCACTCGACCTTGTTAAAAATTAAAAGTTATAAGAAATACACATATCTTTAGCAACATTGAAAATTTAAATAACTAAATAAATTTTAATTAAAGAAAAAAACTCTTTATGGTGAAGCATTAATTTATCCCAATTAATAATAAAAAGAACAACCCCTTTTTTTGAGTAAACATAAATTTTATAAAAAAAACAATTAAGAGAAACGACATTGAAGTATGCTGTTTGTAATTAATTAACTCACCACATTTACTTCCGGATAATGTCAAGTAGCGCTACAGGACTTATCCACACATCTGAAAATTAAGCATACAACAAGCAAAACAAATTATACATATCAATATCGCTCCCTTTATATAATTAACAAAACCTAAATATGACCCAAATTAATTAAGGAGCTTCACAAGAAAGTATAATTTTATTTTAAAGAATAAAACAAACCACGCGGGTTTTATTGTAGTATTAATTTTAAATTCATGTTATTAACCCAGCTCATTTATCTTAAAAAAACCGAAAGTTATTTAGAAGTTATTTTTTTAATATACGTGTTGCAGTTATTAAACGCAATTCTGGACTTATCAAACGATGGAAAATTTGGAAGCCATTTTCCAGATGGAAGTTCATACGCCTCTTCTCAAAGTTTAGTTTAATCAGCAATCAGACAAAGTTCATGGATGAGAAATTCCACCAGAAGAACTCCTAAAGATTCTCCCGCCACAGGTTACTGAATGCTGCCTCCAGAAGGCTAATTCGAGATTCCTCCTTAAAAGATAATTACTACCTCCTCCGTAAAAAAAGGCTAATGGAAAAAACCGAATGATGCATCAGTAAGGGAACAACAAAAAACAATTATGCTTACCCTAAGATTTAGGCCTTTTAAACACTAAAACTTGCGTCAAAAATGGCTACAGCGAGAAACAGCACAAAACCTCTTTGCGCTCTCCTTGTCCTCGACAAGGTCGTTGTTCGTACTCGCAAAATTCTCTCTCCAAACCAGACAATCAGATTCACAAATATATTTGACAATAGTAAAATTGTACCCAACTTCTCACTGTCAACAAGTAAAATTTAGTAAGAAAAAAACATTCAACTTGAAATTGAATAATAAATGAATAAGACTAAAGGAAATTATAAACCAGCGCCTCAAGGGTAGTTAACAACAATTTTGTAACAGGAATTGATGAAATGACTGTTACAGCATCAGTATTGTTTTCTGGAACTATCTTAGTAAAAGTATCATGCCAGTCTTTTTGGAATTAGAGTACATAATTATTACTATTTTAAATTCAACGCACAAGAATATAATTTAAAATGCCAAACAATTGACAATTGTCAGTTTTTAAATTTACAGCAAACTATAGTTCAATTAAAAAGAGTCGAACTTTTTAATGAAAAGTCGGCTTTGAATTGTAAGTCGTGTTGCCTATTCCCAAACATTCAGGGGAGAACCTGTAAAATGGGCATACTGTATTGCAGTGGATTATGATGTCGATAAGAAAGTATGATTTTTTTAAATAAAAATATATAAATCACTTCCAAATCTTTCCCGGGTAGCTCTTTAAGGGTGAAAGCTCGAAAATTGTCCTAGGATTCGACTTTGATTATGATAATAATTTTTTTTTGAAAGATTTTTCTACTGTTGTGTGAGGCCCTTGACAGTTAACTAAATTATGTAACTGCAAACATTGATAAAATAAGATTGTGATTGGTTATCCCTACACTTCCTTGTTCTGGATGGTCAGTGGTAGGGGTGCCACCATCAAGAGTATTGCCTGTCATACCATGCTATGCTTACGATTTTTGTACTGTACTAATAATCCCATTGCGATATCATATTAGAGTAAGTTGCGTGCATATCTCTAGACTCCGAATATTGCATTCTTGAAAACCATTTTTATTCCATGCCCTTAAAATCAATTTTATTTGGTAATTGGCTTTTTGTTAATAAAATGGCGTCACTGGGAAATTCACGTTTTATTTGAAAGGTCCGATTACAGTAGTTATCACTTTAATTTTAATTACGACTTTAATTATAATCGATGACACAACGAACACATTTAGAATTTTAAATTTATCGACTATTGCTACCTTAAAGTTAGTATCCTACCTTTAAGTTTGTATCCTAGTATCCTAACTTTAAGTTCTTTACAAACTGGAATAAAATTAATCCATTAATTTTTCCTCTAGGTAAACCATTAAATCAAAATAATAATAATAATAGAGATCAACTCCCAAACGTTATAGAAATAAAGAAATAAAATTATATTTAGTGTATGGCCGATACTGGTAAAGAAGCAAAATACAGTCAACTAATAAATTCAATGAAAGATTTATGCATACTTATTGTTAGTTAAAGAGGTTCTATCTCTTTCAAGACTTAAGCTTCCGTATGAAAGGAAGGATTATTTTATCGATATTGTAGGTAGCTTGTTGGTTTAGTTATAAACCGCTTTAAATCTGTTCCTTTTAGAATTTTTAAATTCACCAATATTAAGTTTTTTATTTTATTTAT
>VTPC01086806.1:29548-45407 GCA_011009095.1 Ignelater luminosus | reverse complement strand
GCACTTGAAGCTGCATTTACCCTATGCTGGTCGGCATGGTCGGTATTGCCCCTTGGTAATCTGTTTCTGTTGAAAATTACTCGTACGAAAAAGATGCTCAATAACCGTTCAGTTCGGTTTTCTTTGATATGACAACAACTACAGTCGTTCAAGTTTAATATGGCGATTGGTATCATTCGACCAATCAACAAATTCGACAAACGCGTCTTCATTTATTTTTGCTATTGCCTAACAGTTTTGCTGTTGGGTGTAGTGTAGATGTATTTTTACACTTCAACATAACGGAAGATAATAGTTCATTATTGTAAACTAAGCAACAAAACGAACTGGACACTTTTTTGTACTCCCATGGAAAGAACAGATCATTGTACAATTATTTTGAGTCAATGAAATGATCATTAGTAACCTCAGTCTCCTTGTGAAGAAAATGGTCACATTATTCACTTCGTGTAATTGTATAATAGTCTGTTTTCTTCACGGAAATAAAAACAGTGTCCAATTTACTTCATCGCTTAGATACAAAGCTTAACTTTCTTCGTTTATATATCCATGTACACTGATTCAAGGAATATTGAATTGCATTAGTTAACAGCCTTTAATGAAGGCCTTTCGTTTATGCTTTTATCTTCTTTATTGATTAGAAAGGAATCCTCTCCAACAGTAGTATTAATTCTAGGAAACAGAAAGAACTCATAAGGAATTAAATTCAAAAATACATTTGTCCGCAAAACAGTACTCAATAGAAACAATGCTGCGACATATAGCATTACCGTTTTGATTGAGAATCTAATAGACTGCTTCTTCTGCACTGTTTACCAAAGACTAGACATCGATATAATATTGCTGACTGACGGTTTGATTTTGAAAGATTTCATAATATCAAAAGAAGGGCGATCAATATTTTTCTTCATTTTCTAGTTGCTCAGTTACACTTTGATCGTTAAACTCATAGTGTTCTAGTCTTTGATTGCTACTCACCTTTTGAATAGCACTGAAGAATCCACTTATACATGCTCTCTCTTTTTTCGGGTTTTTTTGTCAACGTGCTTGAGCAACCAGGATGTTCAGATCTATTGTAATCCACCTTTCTTTTATCCCCTCTTAATTTTTTGTGTTATTCGAAAACTGAAAATCTTATACTTGCACGAGAGATTTTGTATTAACACTTTATTTGCTTTTTAAATTCCGCACGAACACTTCAAACGACACCAGGGCGGGCGCAGAGTAACATACCTAGCAAGTTAAAGCTTGTCTCGCCTAGTATCACGTTGACATACTTCAGTTATGTCTGGTTTTTAAATAGCTACATATCATATGTATGGTCAACTTATTGCTACCCTAACGCTACATGATTGTTCTGGATTTCCATCTATGAGATTTGACATTTTTTAACATTTTTCTTTTGGTGATAGCAGCAGTTCTTTGATTAGAATCTCTATTACATCTATTGAAATAGGTAATATCACTGTAATTAAATCAGTGGTAGAAGTTAGTAACGCTACTAGATCTAAAGAGTGATAATACTTACTATTCTGATCCTAGTCAATTTGTCAATTCGAGCTCGGGAATCTATAGATACAAGCGCAGAGATCATTATACATTTTCTCTTTTTTTTAGTTAATCTGATCATTTCTTATGTGACAATTTCAATGTATTTTCGTACGTCTCAAGGAGTTTTTTTACCTATATCTTCACTGGGCTCACAAGAACTGAGCGGCTTTTCTGTTAAGGTATACCTTGATGCTGCATCAAAAAAATCTTACTAAACCTTATTCTTGCTTATTACATTCACCAGGTAGAATTATTGGCATGTGTATGTTTCTCCATTCCCTTCAACACATTATTCTTCTTTAATGCTTTCCGTTGCTCAAAATAGAATAGCATACGATATACAAGAGCAGAAAAATGGGCTTCAGGATCAAAATTGCTTAAAATATTTGCTTTAAAATTGCTTTCGACCTTTATATGTTCAAGTAATCGAAATTAATATTATTATACGTGATAAACACTTGGTACACTTCAGAGATAATTCAAATGATTAAAGTCATTTTTGAAGCTTACCTAACTCGGCTATAGCTGAAACGTTAATTATTAGGAATAAACCTGTAGTATCTATTTGTAAATTTTGAATGCTGTATATGACCAGTAAATCAGTCAAATTTACCTGGATTATCAGTTTGATACATAGATACAAATTCCAGGCAGATTTTTTTTATCTAAGCGTAAGACTTTTTACCCCGGCCACTTATCTGAATATCATATACAAAACGTAGGAAAAGTTGAGAGATAATAAATAAAAGATGAAATCTTAATTACAATTACTAAATCAAGATAAGACAAATCCAACCCTTATCAAATTGCTAACTAGACCTATAGTGTAGTAAAATTATCCAAAAATACAAGCCACAGCTGTAAAAGTTAAAAACATTGTAATAATAGAATTAAAAGTTGGAAGAATTATACTCTGTGTCCCGCTTGCTACAATAAATAAAATGGAAAAGTTCGTCAACCCTAAATTGATTTCAAAATTAAAGACGATAGAACAATAATCAATCTGTCGGTATGAACTTACAAGTATTGCAAGAACTTCTTCGACAAGAAAAATCTACTAAAAATTCAATAACACACTGACATCACCGATTAAATGCAACACACGTAACGGAAACAAAAATTGAGCGTTACAAGGTTTAGATATAAAAATTGAATTCCTGTAGGTATCGGGTTAATAAAATGGTTAGGTAACTTTTTCAAATCGCTGGTGATAAATCTCTCATTCAAATTCAATATAGATTTCCTTATCTACACTGAATATGTTGTTTATATAATATAGTTTTTATATCTTATTTTGTTCAACGTAAATTCTTACTCACGGCCTCATCTAGACCGATGTAACTTAGTTTTAGTTTTAAATTAAATTAACCTAGAATACGCCACGTAAACTAACTACAAAGCATTTCTAGTTTGATAGCGACAGTAAAGTACAAACACGATCAGAAACACATTATTTATTGTGTTTTCTATGAATTATGCAGAATCCAGCGATTATTTTGTGAGTTATGCTTCATTAGGACTAAATTGTTTTCTTACAACACTGTAGTAACATCTTCACAGCATTTATATTTGTTTCAGTTCTCATTTAAAATCTTATTCACTGATGGTACCACAAACACGTCTTTTGACTTCTGTTTTGTTTTACATTAAAGGCATGTTGCATTTGGCGATTTATATTTTAAAATCAACAAACTGAGCATTATCAGTGAATAATGCCTACATGTAACCATTTTAATTTGAAACAAAAGCTTTTAATAAAATGTCGGAAGCAGTTAGAAATAAACTGTAGAACATTTGTCACCTTGTACAGTCAATTAAAAGTTAGTTTAATTATATAGCTGGTACGAAATCAGTTTATTCTCAAGAGTCATGTTAACAAAACAATACGAAATTAGGGTAGGCTAATACTTAATTACATTTTATAATACAAACTTGCGTAAAAAGTTGATTTATATATATTGTTAAAGTGAAACATATTTCTGTTTGACATACCGTCAGAATAATCGATTAATACAATTATAAGCGAAAAGTTGAAAACTTTACTTACTTACTTAGGGTAACACAGACGTATCTACAAATTTTTTGCACTTCACTGATGTTAGTTCTAGGCAGAGAAACATACATTTAATTCTTTTAGAGGCGTATCTTCCACAGTTTTGTTTTACTGAGGGAAAAAGAAGCGTATGTGTCCATATGTTTATGTTTTCCTTAAAAGAGCAAGTTATTTTTGGACGTAACTCTCGCCAGCAGAGTTACACTTTTATTGCCCTAAGAACTGGCAACGAATGTGCAATATTTTTGGGTTTATGTTTCTAATCAGAGTGCACAAATTTCTTGAACGAAATAATCAGGTGTTGCACGAAGGTAAGATATATTACTTATAGTATTGTTATTAGCAAAATAATTTATCTGTATTCAGATTGCGTTTATCCGAAAAATGCTACGCCATCGCTAGCCGACCGTTAAGGCTTGAAAGTAACGACGGAAAACTTTCCAATTTATCTTCAGTCGTTTCTGCACGTCCCAGTGCAAATAGCACAGGCGCAACCAAAAAAGTTATTACTTACTGTTAAGTTTAGTTTTAAATAAATATCTAAGATACATATACGTATAATTTTGTTTATTTTAATTAATTAATTTTACTTGATTGTTCGTTGAGAAAAAGAAAACTCTTTTTTGTTCATGAAATGGACTGTAAATATAATAGCTTTTCAGCCCCACCTCCTACGGTCCATACCCATTTTTAAATTCCACATCCCTAAGAGTTGTCTTCTTGCTTGCCAAGAACACACAAGTGTTGTGCAAGTCCAAGTAACGCTCACCCCGGGTTATCGTATTAATTTCGATAATTTTTTGTTGTTTTACACTGTGTGTTCGATTCTGTCTGTATCTTGGTCCCATTTCTTCAACCTTACGAGCCCCTCTTCAAAGGTAAGTAACCATCATTATTATTATTATTTACAGTCCAACTTAATTTATCGCGTGAATGTATTTTTGAATCGTTTACGCCACATTTTTTGGTCCTTCGCAAGCCAAATTTAATTTTTATAGTTTAGTATTGTATAATTTGTTAGCGGCTTGGCTTCGGTCATTTTGACCTGATCCATTCTCAAAACTGTTGCATCGTTTCGTTCGTGCCTCCCGCTGCTATATTATCCCTAAAATATCTCTTTTAGAAAGTTCAGTATTCGTAAAAGAACCCTTTTTTTGCTTCTTTGCCTTGCTACCCTTCTTTTATTTAAAATGAGCAAGCAAACCCACGCACTATTTATTTGAATAGGTTGTTAGAATCCCAACAAATAGCGCAAAACGCATTAGATGATGCGTCAATTCACGGAATGCTGAAATCTCGCGCTAAATTTATATATTCATATTTAAGCGATTTTATGACCTCGCATATGCAGTTATTAAATTCCTTAAAAGATGCAGATCTGATTCATTGTCTAATGTTGATAAGTTTCAATATTTAATTCCTTCTCTATCAAAAACTCCTTTGTCTGTAGTGAGTAATCTACCTGGACAGAAGAAAATTATCCGATTGCGTATAAAGCACTCTGTGACAGATATCAAAATAAGCGTTTATTAGCGACTAATTATTGGAGGGAAATTCAGAAGTTACCTACCCTTAATTCAGATGCACCTGAGGCTTTGCGTCATTTGTTGGATACCTTCACAGAGAATCTTTCAGCTTTAAAACTGTTAGATTTTCCAGTTGATAAGTGGGATTTTATACTATTTAACCTGATGCTGGACAAATTAGATATAGAATCGCAAAAATACTTTGGAAAAGAGCACAGTACCATAGAACTTTCTACGTTTGATAACTTAAAAGCGTTCTTATCCAACATTTCTGAGGCGTTAGATAGAGCAAATATGCTTCATTCAAAACGTGTGCTATCAAAACCAAACAAATTCGTTAAAAAGCCCTCTGCACAACATAAACCAAAATCATCTTTCGTTGTGAATAAGGTAGATACTTCCAAAACCTTCATTCACCAATGCGTGCTTTGCAAACATAACCAGGTAATTTCTAAATGTCCAGATTTTTTAAAAAAACCCTGCACGATAGGTACTTTTTTGTAAAATCTCAGAGATTGTGTGTTAATTGTTTGAGTCAGTCGCATATGCAGAGAAATTGTCACCGCCCATACTCATTTACATTTTGACTTTAAACCTGAGGAACATGCAACGTCCGCCCCATACACTACCCAAGGAAGACCTCTCAACGGTTCCCAAGATACTCTTGCGGTGCCAGAAGTCATCAATAACACTAGTGCAGCGGTGAATTCTGCAACATTAAGCTCGCACACGGTATTAACTAGCACATCTTCGAACCAGATCACCACGCTATTATCCACTGTGCTTGTCGAGTTAATCGATGCTTGGGGTAATCCCATTAAGGTTCGAGCTCTGTTAGAAAGCGCTACTCAGGTTAGCTTCGTTACAGAGAAATGTGCACGCAGGTTAGGGATTCCTCGTTCCAAATCCCGCATACCTGTTCAAGGTATTGGGCAAGGATCATCGACTTCTAGTGGCACAGTTAACTGTACAATACGCTCTCTGAACAAAACCTTTATCTTTACGTTGGAATTCGCTGTTTTGTCAGAAATTTGTGGAGATATGCCAACTTATAATATCGATATTTCCAAATGAAAGCATATTGCAAATATCATCCTTGCAGATCCTACCTTTGGTACACCCGGCAAAATTGATGTGCTACTTGGAGCGGATATCTTTTCCAAGATTCTTCAAAACGGGAAGATCACAGGTAAAGATAATCAGCCTACGGCTAATAATACAGTGTTTGGTTGGGTATTAATGGGACCAGTATCTTTGAAAACCCCTTTGATTACTTCTCTTTTTGTGGCTTCGAGTTCCTCCCTTGAAACTTCTCTAAAACAATTCTGGGAGTTGGAAGAAGTTCCACCTCATTCAGTTGTGTCTTCAGAGGATCTCGCATGTGAAGAACTGTGTAAAGCTTCTTGCCAACGTAATGATTCCGGTCGATATGTTGTTGCATTGCCTTTCAATGGACCTGAACCACTTTTTCCTCAGTCACGTGGTTTGGCTCACCGCAGATATAAATCTCTTGAACGACGCCTACTTCAAGACCTATTACTGCATAAAATGTATTCAGATTTTATGCAAGATTATCTTAATAGCGGACACATGCAATTATTGTCTAATCCAGTTAATCATGACAAAACGTATTATATACTATGGTACGCCATTGCGTAATGAAACCCGATAGTAGTACTACCAAATTACGTGTTGTCTTCGATGCGTCTGCAAAGGCTCTTAATGAAGCGTCATTGAACGATCATCTACTAACAGGTCAGAAGTTACAGAACGACATCGTAACCATCTTATTAAGGTTCCGATTGCATGCTATAGTGTTTACTGCCAGCATTAAACAAATGTACAGGCAGATTTTAATCAATTCGTCTCATTGTGATTATCAGCGCATCTTTTGGCGCTTTGATGTTAATCGACCTGTAGAAGAATACCAATTAAGAACGGTCACTTACGGAGTCGCATCGGCCCCCTTTTTAGCTTTACGTACGAGTCACCAACTAGCAACGGATGAACAAAATAATTATCCTCATTATTCAACATCTGTGGCGGTTAGGTCTCGAATGGGACGAAAGTCCCCCTCAGGAACTTTGTGATAGTTGGGATCAATATAGCTCCGAATTACCCCAACTTGCTGATTTGCAAATCCCTCGCCATCTGCCTTTCATCGACTGTAGTTCTTATCAAATTCATGGATTTTGCGATGCCTCTGAGCTAGGTTACGGAGCGGTTGTTTATTTACGTGGCCTTTCAAATAATCAGATCACTACGCCCTAGTATGCGCGAAATCTAAGGTTGCTCCCATCAGACGAATTTCCTTGCCCCGCTTAGAACTTTGTGCTGCGGTTCTTTTGTTCAAATTAATACCATTCTTAATTAGCATTTACAAGGATCAACTTGAACAAACAAGAATTCTTGCATGGACTGATTCCGCAGTAGCTTTATCGTGGATAAGGTCTTCCCCGCATAAATGGAAAACTTTTTTTAGCAATCGTGTAAGCCTAATTCAAGAACGCATTTCACCTCAATCTTGGTGTCACGTGCGATCCGCAGATAATCCTGCTGACTGCGCATCTCGTGGTGTACTACCATCTTAATTAGTAAATCATCCACTTTGGTGGACTGGACCAGCATGGCTTTCCCATTCTGAGAATTCTTGGCCTGCCTCTAATGTCAATTCCTTTTTGTCTAGTCAATCATCTTCGGCTATTCTTACAGAAGAAAGGTTGGTTTTACTAGCCAGCTCACGTTATGGTTTATTTGATAATTTATTAAATCGTTTGTCCTCATTAGCCAAATTACAGCGGATTGTAGCTTACTGTCGACGCTTCATTCACAATTTGCGCAATCCTACAGAATGCATTGTAAGTTCCTTAAGCGCTGTAGAATTGCATGACGCTTTGCTATTGCTAGCTAAAGAAGCACAAAGCTCCTCTTTCCAAGAGGACATCCAAAAACTTCGCACAGAGCAACTTTGCTCTAAACCGCTGAGACGGTTAGATCCTTTTATTGACCAAAATGGGTTAGTCAGGGTGGGCGGTAGGTTATCATATTCTAGCTTGTATTTTGATCAGAAGCATCCTGTTCTTCTCCCGCGACACCATCGCCTCACCAAACTTATAATTAAAGACACTCATTCCAGGAATTGTCATCCGGGTTTAAAAACGTTACAGCACCTACTACTTCAGAATTTCTGGATATTGTCAAAGCGTGCCATACGTCACTGCTTATCCAACTGTTACCGCTGTTTTCGAGTTAAGCCTCTTTCTACTCAGCCATCTATGGGTAATTTACCCGCGGCAAGTTAAATGTTTTTTTTGCGTCGGTGTGGATTATGCGGACCTTTTTCTCATAACCTTAGGTAATCTCGAGGGGCAAAAACCCATAAGGGTTACATTTGTCTTTTCGTCTGCCTTGCCACAAAAGCAATTTATCTGGAGCTAGCGTCTGATTTATCAACTGAAGCTTTCTTGGCCGCTCTACGATGCTTTATTGCGCGTCGAGGAAGGTGCAGCCAAATATACAGCGATCGTGGAACTAACTTTGTTGGTGCACAACGCTATCTTATGCAGTGTATGAGTGAGGCAGCGGAGAAGGAAAATATATTATAGACCTTCAATCCTCCTTCCGCTCCTCATTTCGCCGGTATTTGGGAAGCCGGAATCAAATCCGTCAAAACTCACCTTTCCAGAGTAATTGGCAATCAAATATTAACGTATGAGGAAGGTCAGGTAAGTAACCATCATTATTATTATTGTATTTTTGAATCGTTTACGCCACACTTACTGTCTTACAAGAAGATTATTACAATCAGTTACAGTATCGGCCTATTCCTTCTGAAACAGGAAATATTTACCAAGAATTGTCACAAATTTTAATTATCATTCTATTTCTGAACAAAAATAGGTAATTGCAACAACTAAAGGTTTAAAAACTGATTTTAATACGAAAGAGACTTTCCTGTTCAAAACATCATGCAACGATGATAAAAGCTACTTACCAAATACATTCATCTGAATGTGAAGGACAAACCGTTTCAAAACATGAAAGTATAACCAAGAGTTTCTATGTTGACTGAACCAAAAGGTCCGGGCTTAGAGGCAGAATATAATGAGAATATAGAAGCAAAGGGGGCACAGACTACTAAAAAAAGAAACAGAAAAGCTATCTCAACTAGATTCCAACCCGGAAAAGCGGGCAGATCGTAAAATAGTTTCTGGCAGCTCACTGAGAATTGTCGATTGTTCGCGTTGTCCAAACAAATTTTCAGTGAAGAAAACATGAATAGCATATTTGAATCGTTTTATGCAATTGGGAATACCAATAAACAGAGGATGTACATAAGTTCACTAGAGACACACAATACGAAAGCTGTAAAAAGAACACTAGCAGAAAATTCAAAAAGATCAAAAACGAACAAGTACTTCTTAGTTACAAACAACGAACAAGTGCAAGTATATAAATTATTTTCTTTAGGGATTCTGAGTATTTCAGAAACTTTTGTGCGAAATTCTGTACTTAAGAGAAATGACCTTAACGTGGTGCAAAAAGACTTACGTGGATATAAAACTTCCTGCAGCAAAAGGCCTGAAACTGCAAAGGAGTTTATGATACAGCACATAAAATCGTTCCCTACTGTTCCGAGTCACTACTGCAGAAAAGGCACAGGTAAAGATTACTTGTCTCCTGACCTTAAATGTTCAGATCATGTATGTATGACTTGTATCTTCAGATGCAAGGAAAGTGATGTCCAACCGGAAAAAGGTTGGTATTATAGAAATATATTCAAATCAGAATTTTGCTTGAACTTTCATCATCCGCGTAAAGACGTGTGTGACAAATGTTTTGTGTATGAAAATTTACCGGAAAACGAAAGACTCTAGCGAAAATCAGAACAAGAGGCTCATCTTAACGGAAAACAATTGGCAAGATCTACAAAACCTGAGATAAAAGATAAGGCTGCAAAGAGGGAATGCTTTTTATCGGAATTTGACAGTAATCAGTGTAACTACTGGTCGTGCGAAATGCTATATATGGCATGAATCTTTAGCCAAGATGGAGTCTATCAAACTTTCGCCCTGTTTGTGGAACTACTTAAAAACGATGGCAGACGAAAAGCCTCGTTATTTTGTTTTCAAATACGTGTGGGGGCCAAAACAGAAATAGCAACATAACACTGCTGTAGGAAATGTGATTAGATGGTTAAAAATGCAATGCATCCAGTATAGGAAGAATTGTCTAAAGCACGTCTATTTTAAATATGATTTAAATGCCGAATTCCTAAGATTCGAGGTTTGCAGAAGAAGTCAACGGAAACGCACAGCTAATATTTCTCTCCTCTAGAACGCCAACAAATGTAATACATCGTTCAATAAGTCCCGAGACTAGCCCAGAGATGGTGCTAGTAGTACCAAACTAGCCACGTTTCCCTAGAGTGCGAACCTTCACATGAAACGTGTAAAAATTTCACGTCGATTGGACCACAAACAGCAGAGTTATCGAGGTTAGAGTAAAGTCACTTTGTAATTTGTTTGAAAAATGGAACAAAGCGAGTTTCGCGTGTTGATAAATGGGTAAAAACACCGTAGAAGCCCAGCAATGGCTTTAAAAACGTTACCCGGACTCCTCTCCATCCAAATCAACGATTTGTCGTTGGTATGCTGAGTTTAAACGTGGTCGTACGGACACAAACGATGCGGAACGTTCGGGTAGGCCTTTGGAAGCCGTTACACCGGAAAATGTGAGTGAAGTATTCAAAATCGTAATGAAAAATCGCAAAGTAAAGGTCCGTGAGATTGCAGAAATGACACAGATATCATCTGGAAGCGTATTTACAATCCTTCATGACAAATTGAGCATGAAAAAGGTTTTTTCCAAGTGGGTGCCGCGATTGCTTTCAATGGAACAAAAACAGCAACGAATCGACGATTCAGAGAGCTGTTTATCGCTATTTACTCGCAATAAAAAGGATTTCCTGCGTCGATACGTGACCATGGATGAAACATGGATACATCATTTCACTCCGGAGTCGAATCGGCAATCATCTGAGTGGCGCATGGCTGGCGAAAGCCGCCCAAAGCGTCCAAAAACGCAGCAATCTGCTGGCAAAGTCATGGCGTCTGTTTTTTGGGATACACATGGCGTCATTTTCATTGACTACCTGGAAAAAGGTAAATCGATCAACAGTGATTATTATATTGACTTGTTGGTACGTTTGAAGGAGGAGATCGCAGCAAAACGACCGCACATGAAGAAGAAAAAAATCCTTTTTCAGCAAGACAATGCACCATGCCACAAGTCCATGAAAACAATGGAAAAAATCTACGAGTTGGGCTTTGATTTGCTTCCCCACCCCCCCGTATTCGCCAGATTTAGCCCCCAGCGACTACTGGCTCTTTGCTGATCTCAAAAAAATGCTCCAGGGAAAAAAGTTTGGCTCGAATGAGGAGGTCATTGCCGAAACTGAAGCCTATTTTGAAGCAAAGGATAAATCCTTCTATAAACATGGTATAGAAATGTTGGAAAGGCGTTGGAAAGATTGTATCACTCTAAAAGGAGATTATATTGATGAATAAAAATGATTTTTGAAGAAAAAAATGTTGTTTTCGTTGTTAGTCTCGGGACTTATTGAACGATGTGTTACAGTGAACCACTCCCCATCGAAAAGCTTAAATAGGAATTGTGTATCAACCAGACTATTCCAAAATAGTACCACAATCTTTACGAAAAACTCTTCACAGATGATGCCTTAAACAGTAACAGAAATGTAGACTTGGAATAAAATTTCCACCTAAGTATTAACTATATTTTTTGAGAATTGCAATTTTTTAATTTTTATTTTAGTTATGCTTTTCTTTAGATTTTTCTACACATTATTTGATAATAAATAAATAAATAAATAAATGATAAACGTAAGTCAGGTATGTTAAACTTAAAAAAATTATATATATCAAAATAAAACTCTTTAAAAATTGTATTTCCCTAATTCTGAAAGAAACAGCTGTAAGCTTTTTAAGCAAATATCCTAAAAATGAATTTTTGTAGATACGCTTGTGTTGCCCCAAGCCCTCAATGTATACTTTTGAATAACATGTCTAAATTTTTGTAAGACACGTAGTATATTTTTAGGCAACCGTAATTGTTTACGTCTTCTTCAGTGGTAACTAATTTTTTACCTTCGTTCTCGCACTTTAATTTGTTAAAAACAAGAATGCTACAACAGCAGCAACTGACCCATGTTTGAAAAGTGAGAAAGTAAAATAAGTCTCATTTATCTTTCAAACCACTGTTTTAACAAAGCTAAATGTAACAAACACATATTGATCAACTCGAATATTAAAACCGTTTAAAACAATGTTTTCCTTTATAGGTGGAAGTCGAAAAGCAACAAGATTAACGCTTGGTATAGCTATCTCCATATGGATATTAGCTATATTATGTGCCATACCGTCAGCTATTGGTTCACACTTAATGTCTATTAACGAAGGCACAATAAGCTTTACAGTATGCTATCCATTTCCGAAGAACTGGTTAAATTATCAATATCCAAAAATAAACATTCTCATGCGATTTTTAATCCTTTACATAATCCCGTTAGCAATTATAGCTATATTTTATTTAAAAATGGCCAATTATTTAATTATAAGTACGAAAAATGTGCCAGGCGAAGTACAGGGAACGCAACGACAGGTTAGTTAAAAAAATATCCCATTAATGAAATAAGTTTTGCCTGTTTCTTATTATTTCAGATTAAAGCCAGGAAGAAAGTTGCCATCACGGTGCTAGTTTTCGTGTTGGTTTTCGCTGTCTGTTTTTTACCTTCTCACGTTTTTATGTTATTCTTCTACTTTCACCCTAATTCCGAAGATTATTACAACGCATTTTGGCACTACACCAGAATTATTGGATTTTGTTTATCATACCTGAACTCATGCGCTAACCCGGTCGCTCTTTATTGGGTTAGTGGAACGTTTAGAAAACACTTTAACAGGTAATTATGAAACATTTAGTCATTTTTTATCATTATGCCAAGAAGGGATAATATGTTAATACGCTTTTTGTGCCTAAACTTGCAAAAAAGAGCTTTCTTGAATAGCATTAAGTAAATGTAACCTAAACAAAAGGGCTGTGTCCTTGAAGTGGTTTTAGTGGTGAAATTTATAAAAGATTTTTTATCGGTACAAGAAATAAAGAGAAAAAAAAATCTCCTTAATTATCCAGCTAGATAATCGCACAAAAACGCGTCTTATATCGCGTGATCCTTGATGGATGAAAACAGCTTTACTTCACTTTTTGTACATTAAGTGAAAGGGTTGAAAGCATTTTTTTTGTGTGTAATAAATTTAATCTAGCTCGCTATTGGTTTCTTTTTCTTTAGATATTTACTGTGTCTGAAACCGAAACGTACGCGTTGCAACACTTGCCAGGGACAACACGCAACTTCGATGACGATGATGTCTACAAGAAGGGGCCCATCGACGTATAAAAATAGAACTACGTCAACCACTCGTAGACCTAACCTTATGGGACAAGAAACGTCCATTACTTTACTGGGAAATGGAACTGAACATGTTTGTAGTAAAATGTAAATAGGATTACATTTTATGTACATAATAAATATAATACGTATAAATGTGTGTATGAGGGCAAAGTGGAAAGATTTTAGTGAAGAGTGATATTCTGATATGATTTTGATACTGAGAGCGGAAATACATTGGGCCTAGTATAGATGTGATGTGATTTTCAGATGATTTATTCTTAATGTAGATATACAGTGTGGTTTTCGAAAGATGTAACTTATTTTATTATTATTTGAGATTGAATTATATTAGAAACAAGAAAGCTACTATAGTCTATCTAGAAATAAGAAAAATAGATGTAGAAAGCTTAAAAAGAAAACATTTCGCAACAACTGAAGTTTGATATTGATTTATATAACGAAGATTGTTGTAGTCAATTACATATTGTTTCTGTAAAATATTATAATAGAAAAGCTCATGCGAGTATAGGGCTTTTTGCAAAATCAGGGTTGCAAAAGTTAATCTCTTAAGAAATGACTCCTTTAATTTATTAAAAGAAGCTTTTAAATAGCTCGGCATAAATATATAGAGTATATTTTTTGACCAAACAGATAGACTATAACTAAATATTACTAATTAATCGTATTTGTCGCAAATATTTGTACCTGTATATGAATAAACTTATTAATTATGTTAAATATAGATCTTAAAGAATGGGTTTCTCATAACCCTTTTAGAGCAAAATTGCGCTTAATCATAGAGAAGTAGTTATTTGTATCAACAGCATCGTGGATACAAGATTCAACCACGAAATAAAATGCATTCCTTTAACCTACTTTTTTATAGCTTAATTTAACCTCTTATTTCATGAATGAACCTTGTATACATTAAGCAAATGTATATTTAAAAACTGTCTATTTAAAAAGCATACCTAAAATTTAAAAGTGGCTTTAGTACTTTCAAATAAATGAGACTCCTTTTAAATTTTAATATGTAAATGTACTCCTCTTACTATTAAATGTGCAAGGATTATGTAAAACATTTGTGTAATATAAATTTCCGTCCTTGATAAATACAGCTTTTGCTATATCACTGCCTTTTTTCCTATAGTAGGTATATTTAAAAATTAAATTATATAAAATGCCCCAGTTGCTTTGTTTTAACGTTTTGTTATATTCCTGCTAGAGTTTAACTCATCTTATAATTGCCTTAATTAACCAACTCCGTTCTTTATTTTTTGTAATGCTTTATTAGTAAGAAAGAAGTGTTTACTGTTTCTGGAAGTCTTGTGTTGAATAATTCAAGTTTTAATAAACTTATTTTGTGACACTTTTAGGTTAACAACTTCTTATCCATTAGATATACAGTAAAAGCGTATTTCCTACAAAACCCGTTTCTACAAAAAGGTAAGTGCAGTTTATTTTATTTTTAATTTGTTAGATTATAACTGTCAAAAAAGTAAAACGTTTCCAAGGGGATATAATCAAAATTTCATATACTCCTGTAAAATCGAATTACAAATATCGAAGTAAGGAATCGAGTATGATAATGATTTCTAGGCATTTATTCTGATGAAGTGATGACGTTTCAGTTGTTTTGTGTTTTTGTTCTAGTAATCGATAATTTGTAAATTCTCTATTAAGCAAAGTGGTACCACATGTTTATTTAGTTATTTTTCTATTGTACCTCGTTAAATTCTATCTAATAAAGAAAGCGCGCCACCCACACAAAATTTATAGTTGAAAGAATGAGTTTAGAAATGAATAAATTCACTGTTAAAAAATGGTACGTAGAATAAACAACGATGTACGTGTACGTGAAACAATTTCGTAAGTAACAAGTTGCAATTAGTCGATTTAGTAGATTTTAATTTTTGTATTATTTAAATATTAATTAATATGATACACAAAAGTCTAAAACAAAGCCATCAAGACTTATCAAATGTTAACCTAACGCATAATTAAATCACACACAGACCATATAGGGTCAAGTAGGGTAAATGTAAACTAGGGGTAATTGGAAATTTAAGATTTTCGCGCTCTTATGCCAGTTGACAGATCGATGATTGTTGCCGAACAGAATAGTTTAGTTCATTGGCGTCGACGTAGCGTAAACATATAACAAAAGTTGTATGTGGTGTTTTGAAGTTTGTGATTTACTTCAGTAGCATTAATACTGGAATTCCAAGGGACTGGACGGTAAGTTTGGAAGTGTTG
>VTPC01086806.1:0-19568 GCA_011009095.1 Ignelater luminosus | reverse complement strand
CGCCATGGCGAAAATCCACGAATTACGGTTTGAACTGCTTGACCATCCGCCTTACTCACCAGATCTAGCCCCAAGCCACTTCTTTTTGTTCCCTCATCTAAAAATTGCGCTCGGAGGACAAAGATTTTCGTCAAATGAAGAGGCAATCACCTTCGTGAACAATTATTTTGCAGAGAAAAATGCCGAGTACTATTTGGACGGGTTACAGAGATGGGAGCATCGCTGGGAGAAGTGTGTAGAGTTAACATACAAGGAGACTATGTTGAAAAATAAAAAAAAAATTTCAGAAAAAATGTCTTGTATCTTTGTTAGGTCGGAAACTTTTCAGACCACCCTCGTAAATGTATTTCGACGAAGTTTGTGTTTTTAAGATCTAACAAACAGTTTCGAAAAAAGAACATTTAAAATTCTTATGATTTAATAATTATTTGTTCGTTTCAATCAACCACAACAGAATTAGAAAATAAAAATAAACTTAAAAAACCTCTGTCAAGAGGGTTTGGTTTTTCGTGTAGTTTGTTATAGATTTTCTCCGTCCCTAAATACAGCGCTGTAAATCCGGGCATCGGACGCGTGGTAAGTCAGTATTGCTTTCATTCTCAGTTAGTGTTTCATAAGTTTCAGGTCCAAAAAATGTATTTTTATTGTATATTTATGAATTTCTCAATTTTGATTTTAAATTTAATGACATTCAGTTGTATGTATAAGTCGAATGTTTTGTGTTAAGATTTAACTTATTGATAGGAATTTTCTTTAAAGATTTAGATTATATATTTTATTGGCTGTGCGGGAATTTAATATTTTATTACTATTTCAAATTTTTACTATTAAATTTACTTTGTTTCTAATTAAAGCTTTTTAATGACTTTAGATTGCCTTACGTAATTTACATATTGGTTTTTCAATTTCTAAAATTTCTTGTAGATTGTATTGTTTTTCCTTAGGAAAAACTGACGCCTTTATTGATCGGTTCCTTCAATATTATGTATTAATTAGATTTTCTATGTTTTAATGAATGTATGACTCCTTATCTTCACTCAAGATCACTTACTGAGTTTAGCCGGCCTAAGATCAGTAGCGCTTTGTTACGCTAGAGTTCATAAATATTGTAACGCAAGGTTACGTTGCAACCTTGTCCTCTATAGTTGAAGTATATAGGAATAAAAACCAAGGGTGATTAGGGAATGGAACGCTTGGGTAAAAAGTCTTACGTTTAGATAAAAAAAATCCGCCTGGAATTTGTATCTATGTATCAAACTGATATCCAGGTAAATTTGACTGGTTTATTGGTCATATACAGCATTCAAAATTTACAAATAGATACTACAGGTTTATTCCTAATAATTAACGTTTCAGCTATAGCCGAGTTAGGTAAACTTCAAAAATGACTTTAATCATTTGAATTATCTCTGAAGTGTACCAAGTGTTTATCACGTATAATAATATTAATTTCGATTACCTGAACATATAAAGGCCGAAAGCAATTTTAAAGCAAACATTTTAAGCAATGTTGATCCCGAAGCCCATCTTTCTGCTCTTGTATATCGTATGCTATTCTATTTTGAGCAGTGGAAAGCATTAAAGAAGAATAATGCGTTGAAGGGAATGGAGAAACAAACACATGCCAATAATTCTACCTGGTGAATGTAATAAGCAAAAATAAGGTTCAGTAAGATTTTCTTGATGCAGCATCAAGATATACCTTAACAGAAAAGCCGCTCAGTTCTTGTGAGCCCAGTGAAGATATAGGTAAAAAAATTCCTTGAGACGTACGAAAATACATTGAAATTGTCACATAAGAAATGATCAGATTAACTAAAAAAAAAGAGAAAATGTATAATGTTCCCTGCGCTTGTATCTATAGATTCCCGAGCTCGAATTGACAAATTGGCTAGGATCAGAATAGTAAGTATTATCACTCTTTAGATCTAGTAGCGGTACTAACTTCTACCACTGATTTAATTACAGTGATATAACCTATTTCAATAGATGTAATAGAGATTCTAATCAATCGCCAGAAAAAATACGAATCGTGCAAGTCAGAAGAACTGCTGCTATCACCAAAAGAAAAATGTTAAAAAATGTCAAATCTCATAGATGTAAATCCAGAACAATCATGTAGCGTTAGGGTAGCAATAAGTTGACCATACATATGAGATGTAGCTATTTAAAAACCAGACATAACTGAAGTATGTCAACGTGATACTAGGCGAGACAAGCTTTAACTTGCTAGGTATGTTACTCTGCGCCCGCCCTGGTGTCGTTTGAAGTGTTCGTGCGGAATTTAAAAAGCAAATAAAGTGTTAATACAAAATCTCTCGTGCAAGTAAAAGATTTTCAGTTTTCGAATAACACAAAAAATTAAGCGAGGATAAAAGAAAGGTGGATGACAAAAGATCTGAACATCCTGGTTGCTCAAGCACGTTGACAAAAAAACCCGAGAAAAGAGAGCGCATGTATAAGTGGATTCTTCAGTGCTATTCCAAAGGTAAGCAGCAAAGACTAGAACACTATGAGTTTAACGATCAAAGTGTAACTGAGCAACTAGAAAATGAGCAAAAATATTTTGATATTATGGAATCTTTCAAAATCAAACTGTCAGTCAGCAATATTATATCGATGTCTAGTCTTCGGTAAACAGTGCAGAAGAAGCAGTCTATTAGATTCTCCATCAAAACGGTAATGCTATATGTCGCAGCATTGTTTCTATTGAGTACTATTTTGCGGACAAATGTATTTTTGAATTTAATTCCTTATGAGTTCTTTCTGTTTCCTAGAATTAATACTACTGTTGGAGAGGATTCCTTTCTAATCAGTAAAGAAGATAAAAGCATAAACGAAAGGCCTTCATTAAAGGCTGTTAACTAATGCAATTCAATATTCCTTGAATCAGTGTACATGGATATATAAACGAAGAAAGTTAAGCTTTGTATCTAAGCGATGAAATAAATTGGGCACTGTTTTTATTTCCGTGAGGAAAACAGACTATTGTACAATTAGACTAAGTGAATAATGTGACCATTTTCTTCACAAGGAGATTGAGGTTACTAATGATCATTTCATTGACTCAAAATAATTGTACAATGATCTGTTCTTTCTATGGGAGTACAAAAAAGTGTCCAGTTCGTTTGGTTGCTTAGTTTACAATGATGAACTATTATCTTCTGTTATGTTGAAGTGTAAAGATACATCTACACTACACCCAACAGCAAAACTGTTAGGCAATAGCAAAAATAAATGAAGACGCGTTTGTCGAATTTGTCGATTGGTCGAATCGCCATATTAAACTTGAACGACTGTAGTTGTTGTCATATCAAAGAAAACCGAACTGAACGGTTATTGAGCATCTTTTTCGTACGAGTAATTTTCAACAGAAACGGATTATCAAGCGGTAATACCGACCATGCCGACCAGCATAGGGTAAATGCAGCTTCAAGTGCTAAAGTAGAAGTCGAGATATGTAGTTAGTGCTTGCTTATATAAGTTTTAAGTACACAAGAGTAGAAATATTGGAGTAGAAGATAACACTCAAAAGTAGAGTCAATTCAAACTAAAAACCAAAAAGCTTAATTAGTGTGTTGTACGATGCACGCAAGAAAATTCTCACATAAAGTATGAGTATAAATAAATAACAGCGGCAAACTGATAAGTGATAAGGTAAATTCCTGATGACTAAGCAAGTATTTTTTTAAATCTTTTTTAAATGTTAGGAAGTGATCATTATCTAGTTAAAGTAACTATAAAAAGTGAAACCATGAAAGAACAGAGAGAAAACCGGAAAAAACAGCATAAAAAATAGAGTTTGACAATTTTAGAACATACAAATTAGCAAACCAAAAAAGAAGGAATTATACCAAAACAAGGTATCAGAAGAAATCAAGCAAAAGAAAGAACAAATCCTAGAAATGGACCTGAAAAATGTGTGCGAAACCTTCAAAACAATAATCACTGGAGCGGCAAAAGAAATATGCGAGATAAATAAGAAGAAACTAACACATTGGTGAAACAACGAATTA
This sequence comes from Ignelater luminosus, assembly GCA_011009095.1. Lineage (NCBI taxonomy): Eukaryota > Metazoa > Arthropoda > Insecta > Coleoptera > Elateridae > Ignelater > Ignelater luminosus. Next base: position 15,552 of record VTPC01086806.1, on the reverse strand, counting down.
AAACAGGAAATTAAAGAAAAGAAAAGATTATGGAAACGATATACAGGGTGATCATTTTAAAACTCCCCAACTTGAATAACCCTTTAATTAGTAAAATTAGCAAAAATCGCTGAAGCGTGTCGATTTTGTTTTGGAGGGGGACATTTAATAACCTACTCTAGTCAGTTGAGAAACCTTTACCCAGGTTTTTTGAACCAACTACTATACGCGGACAACCGGTTAGTATTCGAAACAGAAAGAAAAGTCCTGCAAGAAAGATTAGATAAATAGATAAATTCACTGAAGATTGTTAAGAACGTAAAAGCCAATTCAACATTAACTACATCCTGCCTAACAATGATAATGGATTTGTTCGTATTGTAACCGGCACTTTTCGCTACCGTTTCACGTGATTGCTACATTTGTGTGTTTTCAATTTTTGTTATAGTCTCCTCTCAGGTGGAGAGATGATTGAGCCTTGATTGTATCCTTTAGCTCATAAAAATTCTTTTTTGAATCCTTTAGGGTTAACGTATTTGTTTCTTAGTGAAGTGGTTTATGTTAGGGGGGACGGAGAGACTAAGTCCGAGCACGCGCTAAATCGGCGTTTTTGAACTGGATGTCGTCCCTAAGGTGTAAGTAGTTTTAAGTTCCTAAATTTGTTAATTTTGTAGGTGCCAAGAGCCTCATCATTTTGAGGCTTGTTCCGGGGGCGGTAATTTTGCGTGGCCACCTAATTGTTTTCGCTGTAACGGAAGACGAGACCAGGATCTTCGTCAACTAGAGGCTGAGCTTCGATTTGCTGTTTAAAATTCTGAATCTTCATCCGCAAGCCTTGGGATTGTTCGTCTACCTAGCTGCTCAGACCTTCTAAAGATAACGATTTTGTGCCCTTTTAAGGGCGTTTGCTTCGCAACCTTAGGAAGTGACCGTTAAGTGGGGTTTTTGCGCATTTGTTTCAGATTTTTTCCCATTTTCGACTTTTTTGTACAGCTGTGAAAAACCTTCGGAAATTTGGATGTGGTAAGTTTTTTTGCTATTTACGCTTAATTTCAGCTTCTTAAGATCGGTTGATTTGTTAAGTGAAGAAAGTTTCTTTACTATTTTTATAGAGATTTAGTTAGTATAAATGTTACATAGGATGTCTTAGATTGAATATTTAAATATTTTTACAGTACTTTTATGAATGGGTTCCTTGATAAATTCTGTGTTACAAGAAATTTTATTTGCACACCTAGATAACCTTATGTTTTTGTTTGGTCTACAAGAAATTTTTAATTTTTAGATTGAATTTTTGTGCTGGATTTTCAAATTTAATCAAGTCCAAAGCCTTATTAATATTAAAATTTTCTAAGTTTATCTTTGAGGTTGTATTTTTAATAGTCAGGATGTTTATACAAACTTAGATTTATTGTGATATATGCTGAACTTATCTTTTGTTGTTTCATAATTTATTATACTAGATTGCCTATTGTTTTTTGTATTATTGTTGTTGTATTTTTTGGAATTTTTTGGGTAGAAATTGTTATACTATTGATTTGCTTGTTACGATGTTTTGCATGTCTTTTTGTGTTGCTTTGGAAACTGGCGCCCTTGCAGTTTTTGAATACATATTTAAATACAAGTTTTTTGCTATATTTCAGTGAGTGTATAACTTCTCCTTATCTGCCCTCAAGGCCACCTATTGAGTTTAGACGGCCTAGGATCTTTTGTGTCCTAGTTAAACTAGAGTAAGATTAAATCCGTGTAACGCAAGGTTACGTTACAGTATATGTAAAAGACTTTTGTAGGAACGTTTTCTGCTACGAACAAGAAACTGAACATCCTGCAAGATTTTTCAGATTTTGCATTCCATCAGTTCTTCAAAATATGTGACCAGCTAAACTGTAGAATTTGTGCTAACACATCATCAAGCCTTTCTGTTAAAGCTAAGCTGAAGTTGCATCTCCGTAAGACATAGAAAGCTCAAGAACTTTGGAAACGCATCTACGCAGCTTTCAAAAACCAGGGACTAAACTTCCTTGTCAGTAAATCTACAGCTGATTCAGGCATGTTTTATCTTTTCTAGTTATGAGTGTTTGTTTTTGTGTTTTTTGTATGAAAGAATTTTAAGAAACGCAAACAAAATTTAATGATACAGTCTGATGAATGTGTAGACCAAAAGAATGATAAGATCATTTTCTTTACACTTGCACTTTTGTTTGAGTTCTTTAAACAGAGATTCCTAATTAGTCGAATCGTAAAAGGGTTGTCCAAGTACAGCCAAATTTTCGGGGCATTAAAAATTTAAAACCAGCAAAAAATCTTAATAATAAAATAATATTACATTGATTAAAAATATAAATAAGAATTATAAAAAACTTTATACTAAAGATAAGCTATACGGTGTAATAATTTATGGAAACTGACTACCAGCAACCAATAATCGTTGAATTTATTTGTTAAGCGCACTTTTCTCTCCCTTTAAGTAGGTATAACTGGTAAAACTGTGAAATTATTAAAAGCACCGTAAACTAACATCCTGTAGTGAACACTTTCTTTTATCCTAACATAAATGCAGTGCTATGTAGCACACATGTTTAACTTGGGCTTACAAATTCGTAAAGCTAAGTACTTCGTTCTCATGTTCGATTCGATTCCTGATCAGGTACATAGTGAGGAAGTTTCAGAAATAATAAGATATTTGTCGGTCACAGTGCTATGATAACGCTACTGTGATGGCTAGACACAAAAGTGGTGTTCAGGAAAGAATAAATGAGAAGAACCATCTGGAAGTGTTTGTGAACTGTGATAATCACTCAGTCAACTTGGTTGGTTGTACACGCAGCCAAACAGCTTACTACGTATTTTTTTCCTCGTCAACTCAACGCTGGGAAAAACTCAAAAACCGCTGTGCCTACAGTTCTTAAATCGAAGTCTATAACAAAATGGAGTGCAAGGGTAGAAGCTGTGAAGCCCACAAATAAATACCTTGACGATATACTACAAGTTCTCCAGGCCATGACGGACGGTACCTATGAGACTAGTGAACCAAGAAGTGAAGCTAGACAGTTTACAACCATCTTCTGACTAGGCTTTTGGAATAAAGTACTCATTCCTATTGAACGGGTTCAAAAGAGACTGCAAGATCCGAGCATGGACTTCCACGATGCTGCCTCAGATTTGTAAGCTCTCAGAGATCATTTTCACGATGAAAGAGAAACTTTCGTAACTGAAGCTCTAGAAATTGGATTTAGACTTGGTCAAGATTGGGATGTTAAAACAGAAAAATGACCAAGACGAAAAAAAAGAATGACTCGTGAGACGTCGACCGATGCCGGATTAACAGCTAAACAGGAAATTGAAAGAGTCCTGAAGTGAACAATTGACCGTCTTCCTACGGAAATGGCTGATAGGTTCACTCGTTTGCATGAAACGGACAAGAAGTTTGGGTTTTTACTAAACGTTGAAGGATTGTCTCACAGCAGTGACAGCGAGGTCTTGAAAACTAAAATGCAAAAATTTGGGAAATGTTTACAACTGCAATGTTGAAGGTCAACAACTATTCGAAAAAACTTTGGACTTCAGAATGTTTCTTACAAGTCAGATCAGCATTAAAATATCAAGACCTGAAGAACTTCCGCGATTTATTGTGCAATATGGAGATGAGAGCGTATTTTTAAATTTTCGTATAGCGATCCAAGTAAGGTTAACAATTTCTGTGTCCATTGCTAGCCGTGAGAGATCTTTCAGCAAATTAAAATTAATGTTAAATTATGTGAGAGCCCCCATGGGTCAAAATCGATTATGCGATCTTGCTATACTGAATATTGAAAGGGAAGAAGCTGCTTAGACTAATTTCAACTTCCTTATTGATACATTTGCATCAATGAAGACAAGGAAGCTACAGATTTAATAAGCTCCTTCTGGATGATTTATTTGGACTTTTCCTGACCTCTAAACACCGAGTGCGTAACTCCGAGGACATGCAGTTAAAGTAGATCTGATAAGTGTGTCCAAAATTCGAGGTTTACTATTGGGATCTCGTAAAGGGTAAGAGATACAAAGTCAGTTAAATGAAATAAAAGTTGCCGAGTCGAAGGGCCAGTTTACTGGTGTTCTTGTTTTTTTTAAGAATGCATAGATTACTAGACAGCAATTCTAGTTACAGCCTAGCACACAAAATGGTAAGATCTAGATCTATTAGGATCTAGGGTAACTGAATAAATTTTGCCCAGGGGCGGCCAAAATCCTAGCGCCGGCCGTGTTCCGAGGTATTAAGCAAGTAGCTAAAATATTCGTAAACAATCTCAATTAAATATTTGTGAAGTTGTAGTAACCAGAATAGACAAAAAAAATTCAGCAGGCATTAGCTCAAAGGAGATGTATTATGATGTATACAAACTTAAAAGTAAACAAATATTTTGAAAAAGGGAAAATCTCTTAGGTGATCTGAAGAACGTTGAACTTATAAAGTAAAATTACTGATAACGAAAAGAAACGCTTTCAAGGCATGCTATTTTTTTTCTCCAAGAACAAGGAATTTTATAAGAAATTATTGCACCAATAGGAACCTGATAGAGAATCTAATATTAATGCATGCTGGCAATAAATAATTAATAGTAAGTTAACCAAATGACCATCACTGACCAAGAGGAAATATTTTCGCGGTTGAAAAGTGAGCTTACGTTTTCAAAAGGTTTCGATTACGAACGAGAAGTTTAAAATTCTTAAACCGTACTAGAAACAGTATTATTGAAAGGCTAATAATTTTATTATTCTAGCTTTAACCTTTGTAATGACGTCAAACTTTTAATTTTTGAAGTCGCATTAGAACTAACATTTATAATTAATCCACTAATTATATGAATGCGGAAAGCATAAATCATTATGTAGCTATTTTAGTAGTTTAGCTAACAAAATCTGTTTATAAGAATAATAAATAATACAGAATTAAATAAAGGTGCATACCGAATAGGCATTTTATTTTTTACTAGCTGCCCGCCCCGGCTTCGCACGGGTGGAGTACCTAATGAAAAAAATAAGACAATTTTCCATTTCGAAATTAAATTACGATTAAAGTAAAAGAAAAATCTTAAGAATTTATATACTTTATTGTAAAGCTTTGTAATAAACCACATTTTTAGTTTTTCCATTTGGACAGTACAAAAACTTCCTTACATATACTTCGACACTTTCGCCACCTTGCCGGCGGCGCCATCTATTGTATACTTCGGGAACCACTCGAAATGACGTATAAGAGAAAAAATGTTTTTTTACGTCTTTCCGTGCATTTTCTGGAAATTTTATACAAACAATCTCCTGATAATAACAAACACAACAAAAAAAGAATTATCCAATTTGGTTCAGTCGTTGTGAAGTGATACGCCTTAATACATTTTTGCGATTCATTTTTATTTATATAGAAGATAGATAGATTTACACATTTTAACTACTTAATAGTGTTAGGTATAAAGTTAAACTTTTCCACAATGCAATAACTAGAAATTTATATTATTACCATATTACCATTTTACAGATCTTGCATATGTACATTTAGTTAATTCAACAATGAGTCGAGGAGCTCAATTGGCTTTACTAGAGGAAGGCGGAATTTCCAATTTTATTCAGAACATTAAAACTATTCGTGTTTCAAAATAGAATAAAAATTTACATGCAAGAGTCAAATGGAGAATATACCTACTATATGAATAGTCCCAGGAATAATAAATGTGGTTCACTTTTATCATTAGGCAATTGCAATAAAAATTACGAGAGAAACTTCGGGAATAAATGCAATTGTAATTTGTATAGCTATAGTATAATCATCTTACAATATGCTGTCTCTAGAAAAAAGGTGGAATATCTTCTTACAAGACATTTTTAATTCTGTAATTTAAAACTACAAAAAGTCTAAATTGTAGATTTTCCTCCTCAGAAACATTAATCTACATAAATATTGCTTAGCACAAAAGCGTCATTAGTGTTGAAAATAAATTATCCGAAGCTACTAGATAATTAAAACAGAAAGTATGAAATGTTCGTGACAGCCTTGTGGATCAAATTGGAACATAATTTGGTCGTTTGGAAGTTGGGTGAATAATTTGTAATGTTTCGTATTAACGCATTTGTAATAGTTGCGAAGTTGTTATAGCTGTTAGGTATCTAATTAATAAGTTTAGTAGTAATAAATGCTTTTGCTTTTTCCTTCGTTGTCCTCGAGTGTTCCCAAAACGCTAAACATATATATTGTAATTGTCTGAATGTAATTCGAAAATAAAAACTAACAAAAACCAACCGAACATTTTATTGAAAGTGTTATAAGGTATCTATTAAACATTATGCTCAGTAACTGTGAAGGTTTCATAAAGAATGCCAAATATATGAGGGATATAACATATGTGATAAAACAAAACTTCTATTGCATAATAATATTGATAGTGATTGATGGTGATACATTTCGGAAGTGATGGATTGTTTTACTGAGTGACTGAAATCCTATGGCCGGGCCGTCCCAAATTGCCTTTATTACAAACGCCACTTTGTAACTGGTAGAGTCATATAAATTTAGAGAAATATTAATCTAGTTTAATAATTTAACATCGATTAAACTCCTGTAACTCGTTATTATTTGTGAATTACACATTAAAACACCGCTGCAAATTGCAAATTTGTAATATACTCGTGATGCTAATTTCAAATATGCATATTTACTACAAACAGCAATCTAATAAGCCCCCTGTGCTGTATAATAATTCCTAATTTAATTAAACTATTTATGAAACATCCTGTATACGTATAAATCACCAAGTTCGTTCCTAATTACTGCTTTGTACCGCAAGTATCACCATTTGTAACGCAGTCTTGTGAAATTGTTGTACAAATCGTATTTAATTAAGTGTGATATTCTGCTCGTTGTAAAGGGAAAGTACTTCATAATTTATTAAATTAGTCCTAAAAGCTAATGTGTATTAATGCAAGGCTCGTTTTATTCGTTTTGCTAATGGATCCTTTTTACTTACCAAAATAATTTTCCTATATTTTCAATGTTTTTATTATTCCTTTGTTTTACTTTCCACGAGAAAATTTATTACTCTATAACTTATAGGGGTGGTTTAAAAATTGTGCTCTCCAATGAAGCTTATAATTTTAATCGAAAGCAATTTATCATGATCGATTAGCAATCAAACTCTGCTCTAGAAAAAAAAAATAATAATAACGGTAACCTAAATATCAATTATAAAAAGGATTTTGATCTGAAAGCAGTTTCAAAGCGCCTATACAAAAGACAGAAACAGAGAATAAAAAAAGGTTTTGTTTGAAGGCATTTATGACGTTCATTCAAAGTCGTAAACGTTCTTTTTATCTTTTTATTTCGTCTAAAAAGTTTTTATCAAAGTGAATATCAATAACTTTGACCTTCTGAAAGAAAATTGATTTGTTCTATATTTGACTTCTTTCAGTTTTCATCAAGCAAGCAATCTTGAATTATTATAATGCTGCGTGTAGGTTTTAAACTGAACCTATCACTTATGGCTCGCTAGGACTACCGGGAATAATAGTTATTTGTAAAAAAGGTTTATAGATATATTAATTCATTGCGTGACACACTACTTTGTTGACTTTACTGACAGCTCATCAACTTTTCAACTCGTTTGTCTTCTAAGCACATATATAAATTTTTGAAATTACAATTCTAATGATGGTGAAAAGCAAACATTCACGTTTCACGTACGAGCTTATCCCTTATCATTATTTTCTGGCGCTTCGAATACATTTGTTGACAAACAGCTTTAATTTTTAAATTTGACAGTTTTACCCCAAAATTCTCTTTAAATAATCCATTGAATCATTAATTTCTGATGTCAGTAGTATTGGTCTATAACAGATAATAAAGAAAATAAAAATCTTTTGAATAAATAGTTTAGAATTTTATGCAAAAAAAGCTTCTTGGGCAACAAATCCTCTTCTAAATTCAAATTATACCTTCTCGGTCTGCTAAATTTTGAACAGGCACAACACAAGAATACATGTCCAACACTTTGTTATTTTTTACTATGTTTACCGTTGGGCAGAATGGCTGTCAAGACACTATGAAAGTGAAGATCTTAAAAGCTTGAGGATTTTCCAGATCAACTTCAGTCTTGAACCAAAATTAACGTGCTAGACGTAGGAGTACTTAATGTTGTATAATTCCCCAAATTAAATTCGGGACTCACTAACGCTAATTAAATTGCTCAAATTCTACCGAACCTCGTACCTTGATCGTCTTTTGTAGACAACGTTCGTACAAACAAATTACATACAATATACGTTGAAAACTGTGGATGTAGAATCTCTCACTTGGATTCTATACTAAAAAAAATTACAAATCTCTTTAAAAGGCTTTATAAAGGAGCAACTTGAATATGCTAAATAGTCTTTTTACCACAGTAACTAAATTTCTGAAATAGAAAATCGTTCAATCCATTTAAGGGGGGCATTGAAGCAACAAGGACTTGCACTTTTAAGTAGAATGAGATAGGCGTAGAAAAGTATGCTTAGCTATTACTGGTGCCAAGTGGTAAAGGGATGAACTAATAGAAGTAAACATGAGAAAAAACTTGTCTTGTGGAGTTTTCTGTTTTATCTTCGTAACTTTCTTGAAATTCCAGGATCGGCTGCATATGAATAAGATTAAAACTTTAAAGACCCATGATAATTGTTCTATTACGTTTTCAAAATGTGTACACGTTTAAGGTTGATACATCGAATTCTAGATCTACAACATTGATTCTTATAAAATAGATGAAATCTTTCCCTTTAAATTATTTCACAGATTTAAATATAGCAAAATAAATGATGTCTGTTAATGCATTATAAAGGAAGTTTGTATTCATTAGAAATGAATTCATTTATTATATTGTAATTATAATAAAACTATGCTTTCTAACGAAACCAAAAGCAACCCTCATGATAGTTAATGTACTACTGCTAAATGATTTTAAAATTCTCACAGTAAAATTTGTAGATGACAAATATTCATTGCTTTGGTCGGTCATCTTTGTGGGCAATTTTGTTAATGGAAGTGTTGTAAACTTTACAACCCTTGTATGGTGTATTTATAATTACTGTTTTCAGAAGAAGAGTTCAATAACAGAAAAAGAAAGAAGTGCCGTATTTAGAATTCACAGAAAATGGCATTTCCCTCAAGAAAATTCACGATTATTATTACCAGGTACGTTCTAAATCAGATTAATTGTTATTCATTGTATTTGTGATTTTTCTTTTTAGATTCAAGGACAACTAGCAATTACAACTGCTGAAAAGTGCCATTTCATCGTTTATTCTGGTCCTAAAAACCCACTGTTTATAAAGTGTATTCGGAGAGATGGCAAACTATGGAAGGAAGTAATGCTTCCAAAATTGAAGCGATTTTATTTAGAGTGTTTAGCACCTGAAATAATATTAAACAGTAGGTCTAAAAACCTAAAATGCCTTGAACCGAAATATGTAAAGGAAGCACAAGAAAAAAGGACTATAAAAGGGAAAAACCCATTAAACGGATTCAAACTATAATTAAATACTTTATTTTGCAATAAATTAAATTTCTATGGTTATTTTCGATACAATTGCACCTTTCGGCTTGCGCATCGTGCTTCAAATTTCTTCTTTCTTTTTCCTATTTAGTGAGTGTTTTTTCTTCAAAACCTGTTACGAATTATCCAGCGTTTCATACTCATACCAATACTCAAAGAAAGGGGTATTAAAATTAACTTCCCAAAACTTTGGTTCTGAGTCCTGACTCCTGCGTCATATCTGTGGTGCAACATGCAGCATTTGAACCGTTTCCAAGCTCAGTGCAAACGATTTTTAAATATTTTGACTAGATAAGAAATTAAGGTAGTACGTGCTTTTTATGTTGCCTAATTTTAATTCTGTAATTGCTTTATGATATGTGTTCGAAACATTCATTTTTATCATCTATGTAATTATTTCTGATTTTCACCAAGTTATTATGAAAAGTATTCCTTCAATTTAACGGGGTAGTATGTCTTATATTTTTGGGATTAATTAGTAATTAGTATTACTTTTGTTTGTACCATATTGCTGATTTCTTTTCTTTGATTTGATAGTTATTTTCTTTTATTTAATATTGCTGTGTTCTGTTGCTTTTAAGTTATAAATTTATATTTTATGTATTTAAACCTGTATTGTTATATTGAAAAGATCTTCGGAGGTTTCTTGCTGGTTCTTCCTCCGAACTGATTTTTGAACCAGTATTTGAAAACATTTGCAGTCTAATATACAAAGTACAATCAGAAGCATAGTCTGTGTTGTATTTGACTTCCTGCGTCGTGTTCCCAGTGCAGCCAGTGGTGTAAATAGTGGAAGCAAAAGCCAACAGTGCGGAGGGGGGGGGGCGAAGGATTTGGGGGCCCCACAGTTGTTAAAAAATTTATGAAATAAAAATAGCCATATAATTAGAAAAGTCTGCATAAGCGAAAGTTTTACTGCCCAGTTTATTTTACTTTTCAATTTCAGCTAAAATATCTGTTATGTTGTCAGGTAGTCGGTTTAAAATTCGCTTGTAAAAGGGCAATCGTATCCGTTTCACATCTGTCCAACTTTTACTTTCCTTCTACCCTTAAAATATAAATTGCTTTACGGTGTTAACTGCAGTATATAAACAAATTTAAAATGTTTATTGCCACAGTTATAATTCAGAACTCTTTTATTTAGAACCAAGTCAAATAGTCAAAGTGTAATTATTAAATTCGGTTGAACACTTCTAAATTTTATTAAAAAAAGAATAAGTTAGATGTAAAAAAAGTTATTGAAAATTTTGCCAACAGGAAAGCTAGACAAGTGTCTATACAGGGTGATTCCGAAATAAAGGGTATCCTTTTAATAGGTGATAAGTGAGGCTAAAAGAAGACAAAAAATGAAAAAACGAAATGGCTCCGTGACAACAGAACCTTATTGGAATCTTATCATTTCAATTCTCACGTTTCCGATCTTTGGCATTCTTTTACATTAACATTCTGTTAAATAGACATTGTGCTCACAGCTGTCATCCATGAATGAACAATTTACGAACCTTTAAAAATAAATTTACTTAGACTTCGAACGAAGAATGTGACACTATCTTGGCTCAAACTGCAAATATAGTTTTTAATTTAGAGTTAAAATTACATTTAACAACTGAACGGAAAATATTTGTCATATGGCGCTGCTCATGCTTTACACGCGTTACTACTGAGAAAAGCATTGGAATATTTACGTTACTTGAATAGTTTCGCAGAATCATTTAAGATTAATAATTCTAACAGCTAACATTATGGAGACAAATAATACATTTAACGATAACATAACAATTAAAATTGCAAATAAAAATATTCTTTTAATAATGTAAAAGATTATTTATTTTTTCTATATGTGGACGAATATTCCAAAATCAATTTTGCACTAAAAAGCCGAATATTATCTTAAAGTTATTAAGCAAGTTAATGGGACCTGTACATTTATAAGACATTGAGTTTTGTAGCTTGTTCTTACATTCTGTTCTGGTACGACAGAATTCCTTTTGTTTTTGTACTCATCGTCATTTTTGTTCTTTCAGTTTTCTCTTTAAATAAGTAAGACGATCAGAATACGATGCCGTTTAAGAAACACAATTTTAAAATCTGAAAGGAAGTTACAAATTTTACTCTTGGCAAAATTCTATAACATCTCTACAAATGTTTCTGTCTAAACGTTTATAAGATATGCTGCTTATCAGTAAATTTATTATTTAATACCTTAATTTTGCTGCTTGCATAAGCAATTATTTATTTGGACTTGCTTTCCAACTGAAAGATAACTACGTAAGCTACAAATGAGCAACATGGCTGAGCGATTTACCGCTCCAGGAATTTAGAAGGGTTAGAGTCTAAATTTCCAAACTAACTATTTTCACTAAGATTTTCCTTTCTAAATTTCCAATTTCTTGCCGGAGAATAACCTCCGAATCCTAAAGTAATTTGTCTTCAAAATAGGAGAATCACCTTCCTTCTTTTCTTCCTTCAACTGAAAGATCGCATCTCTACGTTGAACAACTCTTTTCGGTTTTTAGTCTTCTTCAAAAATTATTACTGTGTAGGAACAGATCACGGCTGAAATTAATTTTTCTTGAACGCTTTAGTAGGTAGTAACCTCTGATGTCTTCTTTAATTTTCGTTGTTGTGATTCTTAATGTGGTCGGTACAGGTTGGGTATTGTTATCTTTTGAACAGGTTGTGGCATTGTAGTATTGCTAATTGCTACCGTGTATTCATTGGAAGAGCGGCAAATTGTGGGTTTCTGGTCGTACCTATTACTATAAAGATGTTTTGGGCAAATATTGTATAGTAACAGTAGTAGTAGTAATGTGAAAAACGGTGGAAGAGATGCAGTATGTGAGATCTTGATCTTGGTTGGCTTATATTAGAGGTTGAAGTTTCAGAAAGAGTAACTTTGCGTCTAGAAAATGCAAATTGAATTGTAAAAGGTGAGTTTAATTTGGAAGATGAAAATTTTATGTTAGAAAATGCAAGTTTCAGAAAACATGGACGAAGTTGTAATTCACCCTTTCTGAGATAGAAATTACTTTTGCTAAAATTGAGATTGAAAAAATATAAATGTTGGGCAAATTCTCTTCAAAATCCCATCACCACCAGCATGCGTTGTGGTAGGAAGCAGTTCCGCGTAGTGTCCGTTCGGTGCAGACGTCGGCAGTGGTCCCTCCCGCTCCCTAACCGATGTGTACACATCGGCCCCTGTCAGGCGCAAACGGCCCTTCGGCAGTCCCTGGATGGTGCGACCTGTTGTAGCTGCTATTGGCAACCTTCGTTCTGGGATGTGAAGGCCCAGTAGTGGCGCCGGCTATCCAACCGGGCTACCCTGTGTTTCGTGGGTCGGCGCAGGCCCCGGAGCCGCTGTCCTCTTTCCACTCGCGTAAGTCGTTGCCTAAGACAACAAGCCACGCCTCCGAGTCCCACCCTATACTTCAGGTACACAACGAACCGCCATCTGCCAAATGCCGTCCAGCTCATCTTCGCCCTTCACCAACAACACCAGTTAAGTACCGGGCGCCGCCAACAACTGCATGCTGCTATCGGCTCTCCTCGCGTCGCGTCAGTTTAACATACCACGTGCATGCTTCATTCCGACTTTCAACGACTGGTCGAGTGCCGCTGAACACTAACAGAGAACAGCATTTTACGTCTCTCTAAAAGTCTCACCACTTTCGCTGAAGAAGTCCCATTGCGGGACTTATAACGGCCTCCCGCCGGAGGCGGGAAATCGACTCGACTCGACTCGTGGTAGGAAGCAGGGAGCAGGAGATGTTAGTTACACTTTGACAACTTCTGAGTGTGATATTTACGAACTTCCTAAACTTTTTATGGCGAGCTAGGAAAGCGTCTTCGGACAACTGTCCAATTGGACAGATAAAATGGCCCAACACATCTGGCTTGTGTATCAATATTTTGTGGAGGTTTACTGGCATAGGATACCAAGGGTATAGCTTTATATAGAGTTTTGCAGTTTTTATCGTATACTTTTTAAACTTTGTCGTATTTATAGTATATTGTGTCTAATATTGTGGAGAAACTTATACTAATAGTTTTATCTATGCCCATAATTTTTAATACCTTTTCTACATTTTCAAGAAAACGTCTTTCCATATTTCCATTATTCGTGTTTTCGTTTCCTTGGACCAGCACGTCTATAAGGAGTCCCGTTTCTGATTCATTCAACAAATCAAGACAGAAGAAATTATTGGTAAAACTAAGTGAAGATTTATTATAGATTTTAAAGTAGAAACTCAAACCTACAAAACAGAATAAAATTTGTCGTGAAACTTTTTGAAACTTTTGTTGTTTAACTATCGCAAGCCCATTTATGTACTATCCGGTAAACTTTAAGTATTATGCTATTTTATAAAGTTATTTCCTTACTAGAAATGGTTCTTATTACACATACAACAACAAACTAATACTATAAATATGCAAAACTATATTAACATAAACAAAAGACTGCTCATCAACACGACACTTTGCAATAGCATAAGTGAGTCAATGCAATACTTCTACTTTTAACGTTGCTGGCAAAAAATTGGACCAGTCCAGACCTGTTAAATCTACAGTATATTAACAATTGACTCTTTAACTTGCTACGTATACTATTATATTTTCGAAATGAGAAATTCCATTTTCTACATTTTGTCTAGCTAATTATTCAAAATTGATCACCGTGTGCCGGTGGGCCAAATAGTTTGCTCGAAAATGGCTAAAAAAAAATCGGAAAATTAGATTTTGAGAATAATTGATATATACATACACTGTACATGATAACCTAATTTTATTGTAAATAACAAAAATGCAAATAATAATAATAATAATAATAATAATAATAATAATAATAATAATACATTAATTATTAATATTGTAAATAATGCAGAAATCAGACGGCATTTGGTTTGGTCATTGGCAAGTAATTTTTCTTTGGGGTACTTTAATTAGTGTGCACTCTTCAAATTGTATTACACTGGACGTTCAACTGTATTTGTGCTCCTAAAGGTTGCATCCTATGGATACCCGTCGAAAACCACTGCAACATTTCTCCCAAAATGGTTAAACACGTAACTGACGTATCCTGCCACAATTACTCTGACGGAGTCATTGCGATCCCAGGCAACCTTGTGGATCAGATAACCACCATCTTCCACGACGAATGTTGTATTTCCTGCGACGCTGTTGTCAGGAAGTGGAGTTATTGCCGAGAAGAAGAATTAATTTCTTTCTTTTTGCATCCCCTCTTCAGTGAAAAGTGACAATGGGTATGCGCTAGCTCATACTAGAGTGTTTCTTCAATTGCTCATCTGATTGTTTGGTGATGCAAACCCTCTCGAAAATCGTAAGACCACTTTCACTGAGCTAGTGATGGTTGCCAAGGTGTTCAATTTTTCCTTTCGTTTAAACTTTACTGTCACAAACGTGGTAGCAACAATTGTTTTGGTATTTGACCATTTTTGAGAAAACTATTTGGCGCTTAAATTAAAGCTGATTAAAGTTCCTAAAAATTCTTGTCGATAACCAAGCCAAGTGTTTTTGCCAATATGTCAGTTTTTGGAACGGTAACTAATGGATGTACAGAACCCATCCTGGTCTCAGAGTGTAGCAAAGTTAATGTACTTTACAAAAGGTATGTATAACGGTTTCGGTAGAACACATACTGTAAGAGATATGATCAAGACACCAAAATAAGTGCGAAAATTTTGCTGTTTTTTTACCACTACGCAGGTAGCACAGGTTTTTCGGGGTTGCAAATCTGCATTTATACTACCCGTAGGGGTCCTAACAACACGTTAAAAAAATTAAAACTACCCTAATCTCTGCAATGTTTGTCTTTTTTTATGTCGATTTTGACTGGCCTAAAGCTAGTATACCTGCCCAGGCTAAGACTGAAGTATTGTGCTTTCGTAGAAATGGAAGCAAACGTTTCTTCGCATATTCGTTGACATACACTTCAGTATTTATTGTATCTCTGCTCACATACGGCGTGCTTTGATAGCCACACTAGCAAATGGTTGCC